>PVKS010003210.1:69210-107158 GCA_004027875.1 Aplodontia rufa | reverse complement strand
TCCTCCCCCTGCCAGCAGTCCTGCTGTGTGCCCCTCTGCTGCAAGCCCGTGTGCTGTGTGCCCGTCTGCTCTGGGGCTTCCTCCTCCTGCTGCCAGCAGTCTAGCTGCCAGCCTGACTGCTGCTCATCCTCCCCCTGCCTGCCCGTGTGCCTCAAGCCCGTGTGCTGCTACAGACCCTCCTCCTGTGTGTCCCTGCTCTGCCGCCCCGTGTGCAGGCCCGCCTGCTGCGTGCCTGTCTCCTCCTGCTCTGCCTCCTCCTGCCAGCCCAGCTGCTGCCAGGGCTCCAGCGTGTCCCTGCTCTGCCGCCCCGCCTGCCCCCGCCCCGCCTGCTGTAGGGTCTCCTTGGGCCAGAAGTCCTGCTGCTAACCAGCCAGGTCACTAGGGCTGGGTGGGCTCAGGCCCCAACCTGGCCTCTCCACTGCCTTCATGATCTTACTCCAACATATACTTTGGGGTACATCTCAGCAGGAAGGTTTGATGACATCACACCCTGACAGTCTCAGGATACACATCCGCCACCTGGCCCGACCTGTTTTGGGGAGGGGCACCAGGCTGTAGAGAAGCTGTGGCTGGGCCCCTCCCTCACAGCCATACCCCCCTTCTCTCCACCCCACCCCCACCCCACAAGCTGGTGTCCTCCCTCCCCTGCGTCTTGCACTGTGACTAATAAATGGCCTTCTTAGTCTCTAAGTCCTCTCCCAGGTCTAGTGTGACAGTCCATTCTTTCTCCAGCTGATACAACCCTGGGTTCAGCAAGCTCCTGCGTGAGCCACACCTTGGGAGCATTTCCAGCAGTGCCAAGTTCCAAGGACCCCAGCTGACCCCCACCCCAGGCTCCTGGGCTGCTGCTTCTGCAGCCCAGAAGCTGTGCCAGTGCAGAATGTGCATGGTGATTTCTCCAGGGCCCATCTGGCCAGTGGCCATCTGGGTCTGGCTCTGTGTGGTCAGCTCGAGGACCCTCCAGGGCAGGGGAGGTGGGGCAGGGTTTCCTGGGGTATAGCTGTGCAAAACCGCTCTCCCAAGCAGGGCCCTCCATCTGCCCTTAACCCTAGCCTTTCCCTCAACCGTCCCAACCTGCCTGTGCCCATGAAGAGCAACGGCCAGCACCCTGCCTCCCAGGGCCCCAGTCCAGCCCAGTGGGCTCCGCATCCTGCTCTCCAGGCTCTGAGGCCTGCTTCCCTTAGTGTGTGCCCTTTGGGCCTCTCGAGATGGGGCCCCATGTTTCCAGAGTCCAGGCCCCCACCAGCTGGACCTCCTCCTGGCCTCTGTCCTACTGTCACACCCACAGGATGCCCCCCTAGCTCTTAACCCACCCTTCTGTGGTGTAAGGGAGCAGGATTGGCCTGGGTTGCACACCCAGAGGTCAAGAAATCCAGACTGATGCTCCCCAAGACCCCAGAGCAGGTCTAAGACACGATCTGACCCTGCATCCTCTATCTGGAGGGTCTGGAGGCAGGGGACACAGCTTTTACAGAGACACCTGCTCAGAAACTGGGGTCCCCAAGGAGTCTGACAGAGTGGACAGTGGCCAGCCCCCCTCTCTCACCTGGGGCTGTGAAGGGTGGGCTCCTGAGCCTGCTGCCTGGTGCGCTGCCCTGCCGGTGGTCATCAAGGATGAGGGAGGTCAGTGCCTCCACCCATCTGTCACTCTGGAGCTTTCCTCCTCTGTGACAGCGCTGCCTGCAGCCTGCTGTCCCTGAGCCTGCTGAGGGGACACCATGGGGCCCTGCTCAGAAACTGTCCTTTGAATGCACAGAATGTAACAAGCAGATCGCAATGTGTGGAAACAGTTTCCAAACACTTTTTAAAACAAATGTGAGCCGCTTCTCCGTGAGCGCGTCCACAGCCAGAGGTGTGGGGCTCACGCTAACCTCTGGTCTGTGAATCAGGAAGAAGCCGAGAGGGCGGTCTTTGGGGACAGGCGCAGGTGCCACGGACTACACAACCGTCACTAGAGACCACAAAGATGCAGAGGTCCCCCACCCAAGATCGTGGCCCCTGTGGCTTCGGGAGGGCGCGGAGGGCCGGCACCGACACCCCAGCGTGGCCGAAAGGAGCCCGACTCGGACACGCTGGCCCTGCTCTCCCAGTGCAAGCGCCAGCGGTCCCTGGGCTCTGGGCCCCTTCCCTGGCTGGCCCCAGGGGAGGAGAGGCCTGGCAAAAGCAGAAGCCACAAGTGCGGCAGCCTGGGGGATGGGGGAGTGGCCGGGACTTCCGGGACGCGCACCTGCGTGTCTACACCATTGGTGACACAGACGCGGACTGACCGACCGACCGACCGCTGAGCCCCGCAGCGCACAAGCACCCACCGGGGCTGGCAGCTTCCCACAGATCCTCCGCCAGCCACGGACTCCACCCACTTCTCAGAGAAGGAGCCTTCAGTCAGGGGGGACCCCTGCGCTGGCGGGGTGGGCGGGCTTAGCATTCCCCTCCTCTTTCTCTTCCACCTCCAGGGGCGGAACCCCCAGGCGGATTCGCCAGAGTCCCCCAAGACCCGCCCCAGGTCAAAGCTAGGGGCCATACAAATGTGACCTGAGGGCAGCCGGTCCCGCCCTGCCCTCCTAGGACCCCAAGCACTGAGCCTGCGCAACCACCTGCCTCCACCGACTTTCGACTTCGACTTTCGGAGTGGAGTGAGGAGGGGACATGTGGGGCACCCGGCTGAGATCCCCCACTGCGGGTCAGGCAAGGTCAGCGCTCCCGACGCGCCCGCAGGCGGAATGTGAGGCGCGGGCGGGTGGGCGACAACGGAACACCGCGTCCCCATTCGCTCCCAACTCGGCAGACAGGACGGGGAGAGGTGGGCGCCCACCCGTACTGTGGACCCCGGGAGGGGCGTGGCGCGTTAACTGTTCGGTGTAGCGGGTAGGGGCTTGTCTGTGCTGGGAAGGGTGAGCCCTGTCTCCTCCCGGCACAGCTGGCCGGGTCTCAGCCTCTATACAGATGAGGAGTCATTTTATTTAGGAACTGTGAATGCAGTAAAAAATCAGAAGTGATAAACACTTTAAAAGCCTGAGCCTTGAAGCGTTGGGTAGATGGGGCAGCCTGTCTCTGGAACTGTCCTTAGGGGAGGATGAGACTTCCAGCCTCAGCCCCCAGCCCCTCCAGAGGCTAGAGGGGACACTCGGTCCCACTTGCACTTCCCAGTCTCTGCACTTCAAGAGGCAACAGGGCCTATGGGCGGGAGAGGCTGGTCTCAACCTCACCTTGCTGGCCCCAGCGCAGAGCTGCCAAGCTGTGCCACGTGGGAAGGTGACTGGCTCAGCCACAAGTCCTTGAAAGTGCTTGAATCACCCACAGTGTGCACGGCCTGCCAAGAGAGGGCGTCCTCTGCTCAGCGTCTTCCTGGAGCCTAAGGGGACTTACCCAGGGACCAGGATTACCAGGAGTCACTCCCTCAAGCACCCACCTTCCAGCAGAGCAGTTCATGCGGAGGCAGGGTGGGCTGGGAGGCTGGAGCTACACCTGGCACCTGCCAGGCCCAGCCATCGATCAGATGGACCTGCTTCCCTCACATCCGCAGTGCTTCCTCCAGCTCCCGGAATGCAGGGCAGCCACCTGCCCCAGGTCCACCTACCCCTGCTCTCAGCCCAGCTGGGGCCTCGCCCCTGCAAGCTTTTGCCCTGCTTCCCCCTGCCCTGCATGCTGGCTCCTTGGGCCAGGGGTCTTCTGGGGCTCACTCGAGGCACAGCTGCCATTTTGCTGCCATTGCAGCCACCCTGCAGGCAGGGACAGCACCTCCCTGAGTGGACACTGTGCAAACGAAGGAGGGGGAGGGGCGGGAGGGAGGTCTATCCACTTCCTGGGTCCTGGTGAGGGCCCCACCTCTGTCCCTGAGGTCACAGCAGGACACCCCGGGGAGAAGCAATGGAAAGAGACACGGTCATCTCTACTGCTGCAACCTGCTAACTGACCTGTGAAGGTTGGGCCCACAACCCAGCCCAGGTCCTGCAGCTGGACAGGACCCCAGGTGGCACCCTCAGAATCCCCTCGCCTCCATGTGCACAGGAGGCCGTCAGACTGTGTGGGGGTGCCCTGCGCTGCTGTCAGGACTCTGTCAGCCCCTCGCAGTCCCGCATGGAGCTCAGTGGCTCATCCGCACCCTCCCTGGCAGCTCAGGCTGCAGGTATCACAGGGCCCCTGTGAGGACTCTGAGAATGTGCTTGTGGCCCAGAGGCAGCTGGCACAGCTCCTTGAGCAGCCAGGCCAGAGCAGGCCCCGAGCCTCCAGCGTAGCCTGTGGCCATGGGACTGCAAGCACCTGCTACCCTGTGGCTCAAGGAGAGACCAACAGCTCTCAAGGGGCATTCGCCAGGATCCTAGTGGCCACCTCATTCTGTGGGGAGCCACACACATACCCGAGTCCACTTCACAGCCCCTGTGTCCCCTTTCAAGTTCTGTGGTTGGTCCAGTGGCCACAGGCTGGCCTCCCAGCTGGGAGCACCTCCCTTCCCCCAGGTGGCCTCTTCATCTGCCTGCCTGCTGGGGCCATCTGCCCCAGAGAGGAGCCTGCACCCATCTATGTGTGCACCGGGGCTCACCCCTCAGGGAGCACAGGGCACCGCTCAGCCATTCGACCTCAGTCTCCTCGTTGGCCTGGAGTGGTGAGTTTGCTGGGGGCTGCTCAAGTTCACAGGCCTGCAGGAGCCTGATCAGTTGTCCTGCGACCTTGCCTGTGGCTCCCTTCCCAGGCCCCTGGCCCAGAGCTGGGCGGAAGAGGCCTGCTCCAAGTCCCAGCAAGGCGCTTGAGATGCCCAGGTCTTTCCACCCCAACATGCAGGGGAAACTGGCGCAGCCATGGGGCCTCTGGGCTCCCGACAGCTCCTGTCTCACGGTTGACACTCCCTGAGGTGCAGGGAGTGCACCCTTTCTTCCCTCTGCTACCCACAGGGTTGGGGCACCTGGACTCCCCGGCTGCAGATCCCCACAGCCTGTCCTTAATTCACAGACTAAACGCTAGGAGGTGTTTCAGACAAGGGCATCTCGAGAGGGGAGTGGGAGCCTTGGCACCCCCTTCTCCCCACCCTGAGAAGGCACAGCACCCAGGTGAACGCCCTCCCCAGAGTTTCACAATGGCCCGGGGACCTGCGTGTCAGCCACCCGCTGTGGCTCCATGGCACGTCGTCTGTGGTCACAGACTCTGCCGTGACCTGGGAACTTGGGCCACAGCAGCCAAGGGCTCTGCCCTGCACAAACACCTGACACGCAGCTGAATGGGAAGAGGAAGGGGCTGCGCTCAGGACCCAGCGTAAACTTGGCTTTTCAAAACTGAATGGAACAAAGTGACTTAAAACCTGTGTGAAACCCTCGCTGGCCACGAGGCAAGACTCCTGGGAGTGTTCCAAATTCAGCTCCACGCTGTTTGCGTGGCTTTCATCTTTGCTCCCTGGTTCACAGTATTTATAACTGGGTCATCTTTTAACTATTTGAAACGTACCTTCCGGGGAGAGGGGGCGGGCTTTATAAATAACCTTTATTAGTATTATGCAGGTTGATTCTGTTCCCAGCACAGAAGGGAACATGAAAAGACATGTTTGTGACTCATCCCACAGGGAGGATGGCCGTGTGCTCATGGCTACGGGCTGGGCACTGCTCAGGTCCTTCCGAGGCTGTCCTGGACTCCGCAGGTCCCCGTGTGGCGGTGGGAAAGCGGGTGGCACTCAGCTTCAGCTGATCGCAGCCAGGGAGTTGAGTGATGGACAGCTGACTAGGCTCTGCACTGTTGGCAGAAGTGCCAGTTCAGGCAGCCACAGTGGGCAGGTGCAGATGCCCAGAGCCCAGGCACAGGGCGCTTCCGTCTGTCCCTGCTATGCACATGACAGCTGTACCAGTGCCCCTGGGCCTGCCCAACCCGCAGCCCTTGACCTAGCAGCTGCCATGGTCACTTTTGGGTTATTCCTGGGTAGCTGGTGCCATTTCTGGACACTGTGCCCACCACCCATAGCAGGTCAGTGCTCCAGACTTGACCATAAGGTCATGCCCTGGTCCTGCCACAGGGAACCAAGCACCATTTAGAGCAGAGTCCACAGGCTGGCACCTGGAGATGAGACTGTTCCAGGCCACCAAGGGCAAACTACTCACAAGCAAAACCACAGCCCCTCACCTCCCTCGCCTTCCTCACTCTGGGCAAAGCTAAAGTACTGCCCCAGGCAGGATCCGCCACCAGGCAGTGTTCCCGTTTCTTTGTTCTGTGCATTTGGGCTTTCCGGTGGCTGTTGTGCTGGAGACCCTACAATGGTTTGCATATGCCATGGTCATCAGTGAGCCCAAACGCCTTCTCCAGAAGGAGGAACAAAGTCCCAGAGGCCTCGCGGGGCCGCCTGGGTGCGCCAGCCGGGCTCTTGGCTCCGCACTCTGGGAAGGCTGAACCCCGTGAGGGAGCTCTTGGCACGGGCGTGGGTGTTTGGGCCGATGCCTGCATTTCACGTTTCTTGTTCAGGTGGGGACAGAACCAGGCCCAGTAGGGCCCCTGGCATTTCCAAGTGCAGGCTGCGGAGTCTCCGCGTCCCGGAGGCCTGCCAGGGCTGCTGCCACTTCATTCCTAAAGCAGGTGTACGGCCTTCCCCAGGAGGCCCAGCAGGTAAGTACATGCGAGAGGCCTGGTGGCTGCTCGCTCTTTGAAACTTGTCCCCGCCCTGTAGCAGTTTAAAGAGCTACGTTTCTCCCAAGTGCCAGGCTGCTCCCTTTCATCTCTCCCTTGGGCTTCTCCCGCCAATCCTGCCTCCCCAGGTGCCAGTGTCCTCGGACATCCGGTGACCCCGTCTCAGCACTGCATGGTGGCATTTACTACTAGACACCCCCAACTCCGCAGGAAGCACCCGCCCTCCTGATACATGGTACAGGAGGTTCCATGTTTCTGCCTTACCTGTGCAGGGCTCCCAGGGCTGGGTGCCACAGCCAGGGGTCACCAGGGGCAGCAGCACCACACACAGCGTCAGCAGGGCAGACATGAGGGGCTCGGGTCCCAAGCTCCATCCAGGGGCTCCACTTGGCCTACAGCTGCTCCGCAGACACCCGAGTCAGCCCTTCCGGGCAGCCTTGGGGCCCCGTGGGGTGGTGGTCAGTGAAATGGCCACATGCCAGCGGGCTGCAGGGAGCACCAGGGTGGCCCTGGCAGATGGAGAGACTTCTGGTTGCTCCGCAGGAGGCAGGCAGCCCTGGCAGGTTGGGTTTATCTCATTTCCCTGCTGGGCTTGGGTCGTGCTGTGCAGGTGACAACTGATAACATCACAGCAGGGCTGTGATTAGTCATTGGCAAATCGCATTTTCCCAAAGGAAAGACAGAAATAGATCGTTCAGCAGAGCTGAGAACAAACCAGAAAAACTTAGAAAACCAGTTTTCCTCGGGTGCAGACTCCCGGCTTGCTGCCCACTAGGATGGTGCAGATGACCTTGGCAGGGTCGCACTCTGTGGGGGTCCTGGCTGCGGGTCCAGGCGGTGCAGATCCTAGGACTCTAACTCTGCTGGCAGTCCCAGACAGGTCCCCAGGCTGTGCTGGGGGTCCCAGGCTGCGCAGGTCCTCCCGCTCTGCTGAGCGTCCCTGAGACAGGTCCCCACGACAGGTCCCCACGCTCTGCTGGGGCTCCCCAATTCAGCGGCTGTCCTGGCGCTCCGCTGGGTCCTGCAGGGTCCCCAGGAGGGGCCGGGCTCCCGCAGAGGGCTTTTATCTGGTGCCCAGCCCTCCAGAGGGTGTGTGGGTTTGTCAACTGTCGGTTTCAGGAATTTCCCTGTGGAGGGAAGTCGGTCCTTAAAGGGAACTGCTCCTGAGGAGAGGGGTTGAGAAGCCCCCTGGGCAGGCACGCTGGCCAGTTCGGAGGCACAGCAGCGGTCATTGCCTCAAAGCCAGTCTGACCTCTCAGAACCGCAGTTGATGTGCGCTGCTGGTCTGGGCGGGGCGGCTGTTAAGTGGGAGTATTCTTTAAAAGAAAATACCTGCCCATTGCCCTGTCCACACAGCGCTGCAGGAGCACCTCCCAGCCAGCAGCCTCCCCGGTTCCGTAGGGACCTTCCACACGCCCCCAAACAGGAAAGCCCTGACGCAGGTGTTTCCAAAGAGCGAGAGCCTGGGGTTAGGGCCTGTGGAGGGTCAGGGACAGAAGGGAGAGAGGGAGAGAAGGGGAGAAGGGAGAGAGATGGAGAGAGGGAAAGAGTCAGAGCCAGACACAGAGAAGGAGAGGGGGGAGGAAGGAGAGAGATGAGGAGAAGAAAGAGAAAGAGGAGAGAGACTGAGAGAGGGAAGGAGAGTCAGAGCCAGAGAGGGAGAGAGGAGAGAGATGGGGAGAGAGGAAGAGAAATGGAGAGAGATGGACAGAGGCGAGAGACTGAGAGAGGGAAGGAGAGTCACAGCTAGGGAGGGAGAGAGGAGAGAAATGGGGAAAGAGGAAGAGAGATGGAGAGAGGAGAGAGAGGGAAAGAAATGGAAAGAGGAGAGAGAGAGGGAGGGAGAGAAAGTGCCAGACACAGAGGGCACTCACCCTCCTGAGAGCCAGAAGTCCCCTGCACAGGACATAGGATGTCCTGGAGACACCTGCTCTGTGCCTCTCCTTTCTCTCCCTCTCCCACAGACTCTAATCCACAGTGTGCACCCTGGCCCTAGGCCACAGGGGTTCAGTAATTCAGGGTGTACGGAGAAAATCAGAAGAAGTTCTTACTGTACAGGACTCCCTGTCCCCAGCCAGGTGGCTTGGAGGCCTCTCCACCAGGGACAGAGCCTGGCCCCAGACCCGCACCAGTGAGTTGCCAAGGACAGGATGCTGCCCCATGGCTGAGACACTCAGGAGGACCCAGCCCAGTGCTGCTCTGCTTCCTCTTCCGCAGTCTATGAGCACTGTGACCTGGGCCAGGGTCCCTCCCAGGCCTCTGGGACCTCGCCCAGGTGGCATGGGGAGGTTACTCTTCCCACAGGACCAACAGGTGGCACCAGGGCTGGGCCACAGACCCAGCCGCCCTGACCTCTGACCCCCTGAATTGTTGATACAATGAAATCGTGTCAGCTTTTAACACCCTGATTTGAAGAATCAAGGTCACGCTGTGGTGGGGACAGTCTCCTTGTGCCACATTTGGTCCGATGATACCGGCGACACTCAAGGACAAGAACTGGCTGGCGGGACTGTCACACACATGGAAGTGCAGGGAGCACGCCTGGACGCAGGGGCTCCCTTGGACACGACATTTCAGTCCTCTGAGCTGTCATTTTCGTCTCCGTGGGCTGTGCCTCCCGGGGCCTGCACAGAAGCCCACCTTGTAAGTTAGGCAAGAGTACGAGGCTTCTCCAAGCAGGTCCCCAGCATGCCCACTCTGAGGTGCCCAGGGACAGTGAAGGTTCCGTGTCCCTCCCTTGGGGACACCCATGCTCAGCTCACCCACATGGAGCGCAGCGCAGAGGCAACAGAAAGACCCGCGTGGCGCTTCCTTAACCCAATGTGCTGCAAGTTCATTTTGCCACGGGGTCATTTTCCCACACTGCATGCACTGAGGGTGCACAGAGTGTCCCAAGAGGCCACTGAGAGCCACGTGTGCACAGGGAGCCTCCCTGCCCCACGCCTGCAGCAGAGCTGCCTGTGAGGTGCTGAACCTTCCGCACTGACAGCTGGAGCTCCTGGGCCTCGCAGGAAGGACTCGCAGCACAATCCCAGCTCCATCTGCAGACAGGAAAACAGGATCCCCCAGATTCCCCCGGATGTGTCCTGCTAACTCCTGTGAGGGGCTTTGCCCACCTTGTCTGCTTCAAGAAATACAGACATGGGAAGGAAGGGTGGGGAGGCGCTGACCTTTGGGAACTCAGTAATGACCTCCAAGGCGGCTCTCAAGGTCACTTGTCCCCACGTCTTTTAACTCGCCCCAGACAGGGAAGGGTGCTTTCTCTAAGAACAAGGAGAAGACCGGTGAAGGAGAATTTGGAAACGATGATTCTAGGTGATAGAATTAGACACTCAACTACCGTGTCACTCGGTTGGCCATGTGCCTGTGGTTCAGTGGTTTAAACACAAACGCTCCTCCTGGATCGACCATCATCTGCTATTTAGTCACCCCCACATCCTTGGGGGTGGATTCTGAGAACCCCCACAGATGCCTGAAACCACAGATAATGTGCTTCCTACCCATCCACGCCTACGATAAAGCTTAACTTCTGAATTGGCGCAGCAGGAGGGGAATGATAAAGCAGACTATCACAGCAATACACTGTAAGAAGTATGGGTGGACGAGCGCCCCTCTCCCCACTCTCTGAGAGGAGTCTTGCCCTTCCTGCAGAGGTTGGCCGAGGGCAGCCAAAAGCCGACGACACAAGCTCAGGGTTAGGTCATGGACTCGTCCATGTGATGGGTTAACGACTGGAAAAGTTCACTGTGCCAGCTGGAAGTGGGGCTGCTGCTGTCCCTGGCCCCGCCCCGCTCTGCTCCTGTGGTCAAGAGCACCCTTCCCACACCCTTCCTCCAGGAGCCTCCAGCTCCCCCCGAGGATGGCATGGCCCACCAGGGACTGAACTTCTGGACCATGAACCAAAATAAGCCTTTCCAAGTCGTTCCTGCCAGGAACTCTGACCACCCTGAGGAAGAGGGATTGCCCAATGGCCACTGTTTAGAGATCTTTTCTGGAAAGAAGCAGCAGAGGGAGGGACATCTGACGCTGGTGGTCAGTGGAGAGCAACCCAGGAGCCCTGGCAAGCCTGGGGTGTGGTCAGCCGGCGCCTGGGGCTGCTCCTGGATGGCCCAGGCCTGGTCCCCGCTCGGGCCCCTGCTCACGGCCACCAGGACACAGCAGGTAGCATTGCATTTGGAAAGTAACTGGATAAGAAGATCTGCCAGGCTATTTAACAGCAGAGTTTGCTATGGCGCCAGGAGTCCTCTGGGCAGGTGCCGACCTCGGCCTGCCCGAGGGTTGCTGCAAACCGTGGCTCCCTCTCCCGTCTCTTTCCCGTGCTCTGGCGTACCTGGCCTTTGCCCAGGCATTTTACATCTTATTTAGCCAGCAACATTTCTGTAAGACCCACAAGTCTTACAGTTGCTTACGGGTCTTACAGAGTTAGGTCTCTTACCAATGTGTTGTGCGGCCACGTTCGGAGCTCGATTCCACCTGGACGGCGTGAGCCTAACCCTTCCGGGAGTCACAGTGCACCTACTGTTTCTTTAGCACCCTTCCTTCCACGTGGAGGGCCACAAGGCGGGTGGGTGGAGCTCCTGCTGCCCGGATCCAGCACCCTTCTCCCTGCTTCAGCTGGATCGTGATTGTCATCCTTACTCCTCCACATGAGCCTTAGAAAAGGCTGGTGAAGTCACAGGACGGCTCAGTGGCAGAGACTGATGCGGATGTCCAGGCTTTTATCCCCAGCACTGAAAAAAGAAAGAAATTGGTTCCCATCTCCACCTCCCAAGCCAAGGTCAAGCAAGCCAGCAAAACCAGCACAGGGAAACCTAGTGGAGTGGCGATCAGTTTACAGACTGGAGAGTGAGGGAAACTTTTAGGATATGAAGTTGTTCCCATTCAGGAATGTGGCGTTTCTTCTCTGTGCTTATTCAAGTCTTGAATTAGGTTCATAAAAAAGAATTTTACAGCTTTGCCTATAAAGGTTCTGTACTTTTTCTATAAAGTATTTCCTGTGAGTATCCCATAAATTTGCTTCTGATTTTATCAATGTTGGGAACAAAATTCCCACCTTTCCCTTGTACCTGGTTACTGGTTCATTCTGTGGCTGAGCTGTGCCTGGCAGCCTAAGGTTTCCCGAGTGTAGTCTCTTTTCCTGGATAGACGTCTGCGAATGTTCGACTCTCGGCCTCCACTCGTGTACCTGCTCACCTGTCTTCTACTCTGCGCACGAACTTGCAGCACTGGGGCACCTGTCTCAGGCGGAATGGGCGTGGTGCGCCGTAGTCATCGCAGGATGAGCTTCCTCTTCCTCCCTCGGAGTGGAAAGGCGCTGATTCTGTCGCCTGGTTTTTTACACCATGTTTTCAGTTTTAATTCATCAGTGGACTAGCAATGAGTCTCTTCCTCATGCCGAGCTGCCCTCGGGGTCGCAGAATCACCGGGCCACCCAGGCTCCACCGGCACTCCAGCTGTTTCTCTCCCATTGCTCCTTCTGGGACACCCCAGCCCTCTCACCTCACCCTCCCCCGGGTGTCAAAGGCCCTCATCCGGGGCTGTGGGAATCCCCAGGAAGTCCCCCAGAGTTTCCCCAGCACTGCTCCCCCATCCCCGGCCCCCGCTGCCTTCCTTCTCCAGGCTGTCACTGGTCACAGTGGCCCTCTGGCTGCAGCCTGCAGAGCCAGGTCATCTTGCATGCACGGGCAATTTCCACTTCCTTCCAGCAGGCTGTCTCAAGGCTGGGTCCTCTCCTCACAGGATCCCCCTTCCTTGTCCTAGCTCACCTCTGGGGAGCCCTTGCCCACACGTGACCACTGTCCTCCCTGTCCCCAGACTGGAAGCTCCAAGTGGCCCAGACCACGCCTCCTGGGGCCCAGCCTTTGCCCTTGGAGCCAGGCGCTCAATCAAACATTTAAGAGTTGCAAGTTCATTGTCTCCGCAGTGGGCGGGCCCCAGCGGTGCCAGCGGCCTCAGGTTCACCTGGGTGCTGGCCGGGCTCTTACGGGGCCTAAACTCTGTTTCCTGAAGATGGACTGCGCTCACCTGGGAAAAGTTTGGGTCTTCTCTTTGCAACATTTTAAAAACTGTTCAAGCCTACAGAGAATTTGCCAACACACCTGGTGCCTTGGCCCGGGTTTCTTCTGGCCCGTGTCCGCCTGTGCCTCTGGAGACCTTTTGCCATGCAGTGGCTTGGACATAAACCATTAGATCCTTGTCCCATGCTTCCTAAAAATAAGGTCACTCCAACGTTCTGCAGTGATTGTCACATCTAAGGCGATGGCCACTGGCCCCGTAGGATAAGCCATCAGATCGCTGTGGCGGGCGCTTGTCCTGCTGCTCCCACGCTCTGGCTTGGCTGGTTTTCTGCTCCTTAGGTCATACTGACAACTTCCTTCTTCCTGGGGAGCCACAGGCTCATCCTTATTTGCCGCCAAAGCACCCACGGCCTCTCTTGAACAAAGCCCCCTGGACCGAGGGTGTACAGGCACTTCTGCCCCAAGTCCCTCTCCCTGTAGGCTTGCCACAGGCTCCTCTCATTTGTTAGCTTTTTTTTTTTTTCTTTTTTAAACGACAGAGAGGGAGAGAGAGAGAAAGAATCAACTTTATTTATTTTTCCTCTGGCCTTTGTTTCTCTGATACTTAGCTGTGTGCGTGGTGCTGGGGTTTGAACCCGGTTCCTTGAGTAAGCCAGGCAAGCGCAGTAACCGCCAAGCCCCCCTCCAGCCCTTGCTGGCTTCTTCAGATCCAGGTTTTCTCCTAACTGCTGGTGAAGCTCTCTCCTTGCAGGTGGGCTGGACCCCGTGCTCTGCTGCTGGGCCGCTTCCCAGCTCTCTTCACTTTCCCTGTTTCCTTATTCTGAGACAGCGTGCCACACTGCTGGCTGCATTGTGCGGCTCAAGGGGAGGGCACATGTGTACCAGGCTGTTGCTGAAACCCGCCCAGCAGCAAAGAAGAGGCCGCCTGGCAACAGTGCCCAAAGCTCAGGAGCGGTCAGCAGCCTGGACAGAATGAAAGGAGTGGGGGGACAAGCAGAAGGACTTCCTTCCCAACGCCAGTAACTGGCTTTGGGCTTATTTCAAACACCAAAGCCTGTACTGATCATCGCTCAGGTCAGTCGCACTAACTAGTCACAGGGAATGCAGGGGCAGTGGCAGTAGACTCTTGTCTCTTCACAGGCCTGGCTTTCCGCTCTCTGCTCTGGAGGCGAGCACAGGCATCCAGCACATCTGTGGCATAGGGGTAGAGGCCCTCCTGGGCCATGGCAAGGGGGATACCTCCCAGTGTCACTTTCGGCTTCCCCAAGGCACAGGTTCCCACCTCCAGACAGCCTACCTTTGCCGCACAGAGCATGTTCTTAAAATTCTTTAAGATTAACCCACATTCATCAAACCCCAGAAAAGCATAGGTTCTGCCTTCTGCCCGAGCTGCGTTGTAATTTCCCCCAACAAGCTGCCGACAAGACCAAGGGAAGCTTAGCAGCCAGCCCCAGGCCTGGAGGGAGCTGCGATTATGGGTGCCGGGCCACGGGGGCAGCACCCACTTCAAAGGCGAGGAGAGGGAGAAGGCGGCTGGAGGAGGCTGTAATTAGTGGCACCGCGGGCGCCCAGCAGCGAGGAAAGCCCAGCAGAGAGTCCGGGAACAAAGGGGCTTGCTGTCTGTGAATCACCTAGGGCACAGCGGAGGGCACGCCCCTCCCAGCCGCACTGCCAGGGCACAGAGGGGAGCCCGGCTTGCAGGGACGTGACCCTTCCCGCTGGCACTGCCTGGCACCTGCAGCACTTCTAAGGTCAGGGGCTGGCAGGGCCTGGGCAGAGAGCGGGCTGAGCAGGGCCCCCGGGCCTTCTGCATGGGAAGTGCCGCCAGTGGGGAAGGGCAATGGCTGAGGGAAGCTTCCAGAAGGACCCCACCCAAGAACCGGAAGGGAATTCAAGGTGACCCCTCTCCCCCATCTGAGGTTAAGTGGACCCCAGATTACCAAAACAGAGGGGACAGCATGTTGGTTCCAGACTGTTGTCTGAAGATGATTTAAACCACGGGCTGGGGCTGGGGGTGCCTTGCCCAGGAGCCCTGTCGCCACCCCTTAATGGGCTCCAAGTGACTGCAGCTTCTGTGCTTTCTGTCAGAGTGGACAGCAAAGCCCACTCCAAGGTTTACTCTTGCTGGGGCTGCAGGTAGCAAGCGAGGCCCGTCCACTCTCGGAGGACAGCACTGGTGATGGTGGGGCTGGGAGGGGGACGTGGGGCCAGGACTGACCACAGGGATGCTGCACGTGGCATGCGGGTGAGCAGCAGGCAGCTTCTCTGAGGGGCTCTTGGCGCTCAGGCCAGGGTGGCAGAAGTCCCCACCTGCCTCCAGGTGGGCAGGGAGGGTCCTAGAAAGAGCTGAGCTGGCCTAGAAAGGAAAGGAAATAGAGGAGGCAGGGAGGTTCCGGGAGCCAAGGAGTCTCAGAGGAGCGGGCCGTCCAATCAGCACAGGAACAGTAACTGGTGGCCAGTGTGGGGCCAAGAAGTGGCCAGAGCAGGTTGCAGGAAGCAGAGAGCTCCAGCAGGCCCAGGAGGCGATGGGGTGGGGGTGATTGAGGAGATACCACACAGGGGACACAGGGCGTCAGGGAGACAAGACCAGAGGGCCTCCCCTCGGACACTGGCACCACCCACCAGGAAATGACCCATAAAACACCAGCTCCCTCTGAAGTTCCCAGGGATGGCCCTGAGCAGCAGAAGCAACAGCCCAGGGCCCCAGCAGAGGCACCTGGGAGAAGCAGGAGGACAGAGGCTGCCCTCACTTCCTGGGCAGCCAGGACAAAGCTGGGGGCCTGAACATGGGGAACTGGCTGCCTCAGTCCTGGGGGCTGCAGGTTCCAGGTCAAGGTGGCTCAGGCTGGCCCCTTCTAGGGCCTCTCTTTGGCTGTGGACAGCATCTGCCCCGTGTCCTCGTAGGGTGCCCCTCTGCATGTGGCCAGATTCATTTTTTTTTTTTAAGAGAGAGGGACAGTGAGAGAGACAGAGAAAGAGAGAAACAACTTTATTTAGTTTTTTACTTGGCTTTCGTTACTCCAACACTTAGTTGTGTATGTGGTGCTGGGGTTTGAACCCAGGTCCTCGTGCTTGCCAGGCAAGCGCCAAAACCGCTGAGCCACCCCTCCAGCCCCAACCAGATTCATTCTTGTAAAGGCACCATGTGTTCCCAGAGGTGTCAGCGATCACTCTCAGGGCACAACAGGCATGTAGGAGCAGCGCGTGCTGCTTGTCCTGTTGTGAGTGTGGTAGATTCGCATTCTGACGCAGACCTGCCACAGCAGCCTAAAGACTGATGCTGGTCACCACTTCAGAGCTGTCCCTGGCGGACCAACTCCAAGGCAGAAGCACCACGGCAGAAGGGTGGCAGCTGGGGAGCAGCCAGAAAGAGGGCAGGAGGGCCAGAGAGTGCACAGCGCTTCCTGGGCACACCCCCAGTGAGGTCCCAACTGCCAGTCATGCCAAAGGGCCCCTCCATGGACGAGGGCAAAGTCCTTGTGACCCAACCATTGCCCCAAAGTCCCACCTCTGGACCATGCTGTGATGGGGACCATGATTTCAACACAAGGGCGTGTGGGAGACAGTCTAGCTGCAATGCAGTACTAGGACTTGACCCTCGTCCTGTGGCCTCACAGGTGACCCTGGTAAGGAGGAGGGGTGGAGAGGAGTGTAGAGCAGGGTTGAACGCTGCAAACCTGTGGGACAGGGTAACTCCATGCAATCCAGGGAAGGTGCTGGCTGGACCCTCATGCGAACGGCAGCACCTGCTTTGGTGAGTTCTGAAATCACGGCGAGTTGCAGCATGACTGTCCCATGCCACAACGGCCTGCTCCCATGCCGCTGGACGCCAGTGTGCGCATGTCTTCCTTGGGTGACCCGTTAAAACAGCAGTGACAGAGAGGCCACTGAGTGCTCATAGTTTGATTCCCTGCTGACAGATTGAGCATTGCGGGGCCAGGAAACTGCTTCAGGAGTCTACGACACCCCCATTATGCCCTGCAAATAGATTACATCACTTAGACACACACTTGCTGCTTAAAATAACTTTGTTTTTCTTATTGCACAACTAATAATAGGCTCATTGTTGAAATCTCATCTCACACTGATGAGAAGAGGGAAAGGAAAATCAACCCTAATCCCACTGTCAGAGGTAGCCACTCAAGATCTGCACCCAGAACGCACTTTACGAAGGGCACAGGTAGCCCCATGCACAACGTGGGGTGACTCGCAATGACATGCCACAGCTGCTGTGAGTGGCTTCTGACCTGGACCTGTGATCACACCCTCTTCCTACAGAGATTGGAGGGCAGGAGCCCATCAGGAGCCCAGGTCTGCCCCTGTCCCCTCCTCCATGTGGCAGCACAGGTGTGGATGAGCTCAGCAGGACGGCTCCCTGCCCTGACCCCACGAATACACACAGGTTACTGGGACCACAGGCCAGGAGCAGGGGCCCTGCACCCAGCCCAGGCTGGAGCTGTGAGGGCTGGGAAGGGGCAGGTGGTGACTGCTCACCTGTTCCCCGACACACCTGAGCCCAGCTGTATCACGATCAGCCATAGCACGCCTCAGCAAGCCCTCAAAGCCAGAGCGTGGCTGACCCCAGCTGCAGACAGGCTGAGGGCACGAGCTGGGAGCTGGGGCGTGCAGAACGGAGTGCAGGAGCCTCAGCCCCCACACGCTCTCGGGGACCTGAGCCGTGGGGAAGGCGGGCTGGAAGCCAGGTGTCCATCAGGGTGGGCAGTGCAGCTTTTGCTCGTCTGGAGTGCCTGTGCACCCTGTTCGTGGGCCACCTCACGTCCAGAGCTCTCTGCTGGTCCACTTCACACGTGCATGAGACTGGTGAAGGAGACCCGGTGGCACCGAGTGGAGGAATAGGCCCAGGGCTTCCTTCCAGGTGACCCGAGCTCCGGGAGGACAGAGGCAAAGCCACACACAGTGTGACCTACTTAGTGACACAGCGCCCTCTTTTTAAAGTGCCAAGCTTATCTCAATTTAGGAAAATTAGCCTGGCGTGCAGTGCGGCTCTAGTACGCGTCCACCCTCGTGTTGAGTGAAGTTTCGAGTTGCTGAAGGTCCTCGCAGTGAGCACCGCTGACCCAAGGGCTGATCACTGGCCAGCGATTGGCTTCCGCGGGGCTGTGGGACGGGCCCTGAATGCCCAAGCCTGGGAAGCGCTGCAGTGACTCCTGAAGGCTTTGTTCAGGAGTGGTCGCTGGGCCCAGTGGACATGGCCTGGCCACTTGGAGCCCCTGTCTGCTCATCTGAGGGATAATGGTGGTGCATTCCAGGCTCCCGTGAGGCCTGGGAGAGAATACTGTGGCTCTCGGGTCAGGGCTGTGCATGAGGGCCTGATGGATGGACCTCTGCCAGTAACAAAGGCCCTCTTGCAGACAGACGGTACTCTTCACCAAGGCGCGAGACTTCCAAGCCTGCCTTCGCCCCCGCTGCTCTGCACTGGCCAGGCAGGCCAACCCTAACCAGCATCCCCAAGCCTCGGGCTCACAGGTGGGCAACTGGCTCCTCTTCTCGGGGTTTCTGCAAGGCCTGGTCACTCCCCAGGGGCTGTGGCCCAGGGCCTTGGAGCTCTCTGCTGGGCACCAGCCCTGGACGCTGTCTCCCCAGAGCTTTTGTGTCACCAGGTCACTAGCAGGAGTGTGCCCTCCAGCACAGCCTGGGACTGGGAAAGGAAAGGGAACAGGGTCCACACGGACTTTTCCTGGACACTGTGTAGCAGCTGCAGCTGGCCGTGGTCAGTGCTCCTAGGTAGACTAGAGGTAGCTTCTGGGCCCACACAGCAATTCATAGATGAGGGAGGGTCACAGGAGACGTCAGCATGGCTTGGGAAATTGTTCACCATTCTGGAACAAGCTCGAGTGTCCACCACCCCCACTCAGCACCTACCTCCATAGCTCCCAGTGCATCTTGATGCCTCCTGTCCACCTGGCTGTCCCTGTCGGGGAGAGGGCAGCTTGCCCACCTGCAGCTGGCAGGACCAAGATGCTGGAGGGGCTCCACTGGGGGGCCCTGCAGCTGCCTGGGAAGGCCTGGGTCCCTGGACCTGGAGGTGCCAGGCTGTCCCTCAGACCACTGTATGCCTCTGCCCTCGCCTGGCTGTGAGCCTTGGGCCCAGACCTCAGGCAGATATGGGGCAAGGAAGCTCCAGACATGAGAAGGGCTTCTGGCACTTTGGAGAGGTCCCACTGTCGGAAGCTGCACCCAGGAAACTTCAGACACAAGAAGGGCTTCTGGCACTTTGGGGAGGTCCCCACTGTCTGGCTCACCCATGTCTGCAACCCTGCAGTCAGCCAGCAAGAGCCGCCCATTGGGCCTGGCAGCAAATACTGCCAGCTCCCCAGGAACAGAGCTTCCTTGGGCTGACGGCTGAAGCCTTGGAGGCTGTCTAGGGACAGAGCAGACAGCCGGCCTGCTGAGAAGTCTGAAGCCTTTGCCACATCTCCAGATTATCCTTCATGTCTCATGCTGCTCCCTCTGCCCCACCAGTGTGCATGGGTTGCAGGTTTGTGCCAAAAGAACAAGTGGACTAGTGCAAGTCCCTGCCTGCGAGGGGCTGCCCACCCCTGTGTATTTGGACCCTGGGCCCCCTGAGGTTTCAATAGCCTCACCATGTCCTGGTCCCCCAGGAGCCCAACTGGGGACTGGGGCACAGGCCTGGCTCCTCCGGCTCTACGTGGGCATGTCCTAGGAGAAGAGATGCCTCCAAAGGTCCCCAGGGGTTCCCAGAGGGAAAGGCAAGACCACTCAGGGCCAGCGGGGCCTTGGCATACGCAATAGGAAAGGATTTCAGCACACACCAACCACGCACAAACAGGGTCTCATTTAGGAAGCAGGCACACACTCAAGGCAGGGTGCTGGCCTCATCTCGAGTGGCTGTAGGCTCCCCGCCCTTCTTTTATAGGTATGAGCCTGGCACTCTCAAGACAAGATCTGGTGGTCTTGGTCAATCTCCGGGTCCTCGGGAAGATGTGGTCATCATTATCTGATCAATAGATAGTGCTGGAAAGTCCCCTAAATTATAGGTTCCTCCAGATATTTCTCTATGCTTAATCTAATTATTGGAGGTGGGGGGTAATTAACACTGCACAAGTAGATTTGCAGATTTCTCAAGAATTTGAGAGTAACAGGCCTGGGAGAGAGATGGGCTTAGGGGACAACAGGCCTGGAAAGTATGTGGAACTTTGAATTAAATTTTTTTTGTCTTCTTTCTACCTATTTCTTCTATCCCACCACAGGTAGAGTGGCTGAAGGCAGTCGAGTGGCCCTGCTGGAGACAGGTCACTGCTTGGCAGAGTTCACAGACACACCTGGCTCTCACCTCCAGCCCCCTGCATCTCCCGCGGGGCTCCAGCCCGAGAGCACAGCTGCGACCATGTGGCCCTGCCCAGGCTTTGCTCCAGCTGTGTCCACACAGAAGCCGGTGCTTGCACAGTGGCACACGTGGCTCTGCTGATTTCTTGTCCCAACACCACAGCGTCCCAGTAAAGGCAACTCTAATCCGGGATCCACAGCTGGGTGGGGCTTTGTGGACCGGAGTCTTAAACGCCAGGTGTGCGTCCGCAGACAGGAGAGCGGAACTCATAAGGCGTCGGGGGCGAGGGGGCAGTGTGTGGCCACTGTCGGAGCCAAAGGGGATGACACCAACCTGTGCTGAGCTCCTGGTTTACTGGGTGCTGGCAGAGAACACACCCCAAGGGGGCAAAGCCTGGCAGAAGCCTCCCTCGGAATTCACCGGAAACTGAAGGTGCCAATTACAGGTGAGCACCAACTCCAGGAATGCCGCATCTGTGCCTCCCCAGCAGTAGCTCGGCCCAGCTCCCGTGGCCCTCTGCTCCCTCTGCACCTCGTCTCCAGGACCACCCTTGGGGTCTGGATCACACCCTGCACTTTGGAGTGCTGTCCAGAGGCACCAGAGTCCAGTTTCTCAGACTACAGAGGACAAAATCTTCCCTTGGTGGGCTCCAGGTGACAGGGCCACCATTACACCCTCCAGCATCACCAGATGACATTGCCAGGGCACAGGCTTCCCACCCCATCTAGGGCCTCTCAGAGAAGACTGCACTTCTGGGTGTTTCTGTCCCTAGTGTCAGGAGGTGGAGCCCTTGTGGCTGAGCCCATGTCCAACCCAATGGCACACAATGGAAAAAACAATTTCCAGAAGGACACTGGGGCCTAGGTCAGGGCCAAGCAAGAAGCACATCGCTACACATATCACAGGCCTGGTGTCCAGAGCAGACCCTCCTGGCCTCCAGCTGTCCTGGCCCTTCCTGTCCCTACTCCAACTGCAAGCCCACACCCCTTTTCTCTCCCTCCCCTGCCCCTGACAAACCCTGCCACTCTGAAACCCACCTCCACCATGTCCCCAAAACCCACTGTGCCTCCAGCTGCTAGCCTCCACGCCTCCACCCCCAATCCACTCACCAGCAAGAAGGACCGTTGGAGGAAGCAAGTCCAAACACGTGGCTCCCTTCAGCCTCCCCAGGGCGCCCCACTGCTCTGCAAGCAGCTCCAACCCCAGACAGCTACAGTCCCCAGGCTGGGTCCCTGCCTAATCTACCTGGGGACCTCCTGCAGCTCCTACAGCCCCCAGGCTAGGTCCCTGCCCCTGCTCTACCTGGGTCCCCCCTGCATCCTCCTACCTCCCCCAGGCTGGGTCCCTGCCCCTGCTCTACCTGGGGACCCCCTGCATCCTCCTACCTCCTCTAGGCTGGGTCCCTGTCCCTGTTCTACCTGGGGACCCCTGCACCTCATACAGCCCCCAGGCTGTGTCCCTGCCCCTGCTCTACCTGGGGACTCCTGCACCGCCTACAGATCCCCAGGCTGAGTCCCTGCCCTGCTCTACCTGGAGACCCCCTGTACCCTCCTACGCGCCACCTCCTCCTTCTCACCCTGGGGCTGCTTCTCAGTCACTCCCCACACCCCTATCTACTTGTTCATTTTCTCCTGAAGCCAGCAGGTGCTCAGTGGTGGCCACAGCTCCTTACCACCCTTGTCCCCAGGCACCTGGGAGTGGTGAGCGGATAAAGGAAAAAGAATGAATGCACAACTGAGGCCTGAAGCCTACTACTGATGGCATGTCTGAAGCCGGAACGCGCTCGGGCAGCTTCAGCCGCGGGACAGGCATTGTGAAAGCCAAGGCAGGTCCTGCTTTTCCACGGCTGACGTGGTGTGTGCAGTCACTTGTGTGTGCACGTGCAGATGTGCGCATGCCTGTCTGCAGTGTGCGTCGGCCATATGTGCACACATGTATGGGTGCACTGCGTGATTGTGTGATGTGTACATTATGTGCAGTGTGTGCACGTGTAAGTGCACATGCGTGAGTCTATGTGCATGTGTGCATGGGTACGGTGGGTGTAAGCATGTCTGTGCTTGTGTGTTGAACACACGTATGTCTGCGTGCATGCTGGGTGTGTGTAGGTACACATGTCCACATGTATGGGTGCATGTGTGGTGGGCGTGTGCATGTCTGCATGTGTGTGGGGGTGGAGGTGCACATGTACGTGTGTGTGTGTGTGTGTGGCATGCCTGCGCTGTTCAACCAACAAGGGCGGCAGCCTCGTTGGGCCCTGAGGCTGTGAGTCACCTCCGCCACAGGTAATTACCTGGGGAGCCCGGGGCTTTGAACGGAGCAGATGGGCCCAGATAGGAGCCAGATCAGCCCCTGATTGCATCTGCAGGTGGCTGAAGGGGAGGAAGCTGGACACGTTCCGAGTGCGACTCCGGGGGTTTCAAATGAGACTCGAGCAGCGTCAGCGTCAGCGGAGCCACTGCTAATGAGGCAGCCACGACGGGTCTTGGCCTGTGTCTGCGCCCATAAAAGATGAAAGGCAAGCTCCCGGAGGGGCCTGCGCTGACAGTGGCTGCTGGCAGCCCCAGGTCCCCTGCCTGTGTGCTCGCAGCAGTGCTACCCTGAGAGGGGACGTTGCTCCGAAGACACTTTGACAGACCCTGGTCAGGGCAGCCTGACCTCAGGGCTGCCAGGGCCTGTCCTGCCCACTGGCTCAGACGGCGTTGGTGCTACTGACCATGGTAAGGAGATCGGAGTGCGCCAGGTGGTGCAGAGGGCACACCTGAGACCCCAGCGACTTGGGAGGCTGAGGCAGGAGGATCGCAAACCCAAGGCCAACCTTGGGAACTTAATGAGACCCTGGCTCCAACAGGATGAGGGTGTAGCTCAGTGGCAGAGCGCTGGCCTAGCACGGGGCCCTGGTTTTGATCCCCTGCATCGCAGAACAGGAGGAAGAAAGGTGTGTGCCTGCTGAGCACAGTGCTGTGCCAGGTTCTCAAGCCATGTGGCTGTGCTATCACAAAGCCCAGGGTCAGACCCAGTCTGTGCGACCCCAACGCTCACATTCTCAGCCTGCCTCCAGCCACCCTGCCAGGCTCGTAAGGACAGTTCTGACCTCAGAAAGAGGACACTTAGGGCGGGTTCAGCCTGTCCTTTATTTTGGGGGTGGGGCGGGGAGAATCAAGTTTATTTAGTTTCTCCTGTGGCTTTTAGTTGTGTAGGTGGTGCTAGGGTTCAAACCTGGGTCCCTTTGCACGCCAGGCAAGCGCTCCACACTACTCTAGCTACTCAGAAGTGTGCCCGCAGCCAGCAGGGTGCAGAGTCACCATGGAAAGGTAGAGGGGAAACCACCTCTGCACTTAGGAGGCAGGGAGGTGCTGTGAAGAAGTCTGCCTGTCTGCGGAGGGCAGGGCCATCCACAGAGCTGGGGACACCTTCACACACCGTCAGCGCTGTGGAGGGGCAGCCAGCCATGGACGTCCCGCACCAGGCCTCCAGAGCCCAGCACCCTGCAGGAGGCTGCACTGAGAGTCCCTCACGGCCCCCACAGCATCAAGTCCACACATTAGGGCACTCTCCAAACACCAGTGCCTGCAGGCACCAAGCAGAAGCAATTTTTAAAATCTTATCTGGAAGAAAATAACATTTTTGGCTCAAGTTATTTTTTATGAATTTTATGAATGAATTTTCAAACAAAGGACTCAGCACACAAAGTAACCAGGCGCATGAGAGAAATAACCACATGAACAAAAGCTGGCCAAGTCGCAGAACACAGATCTCCAGAAGACGCAGCCGCTGGAATGGCCACATAGAGACGTGAAAATCTAGAAAAGTGTGATAATTTTGGCAGGAAGTTGGAAATTGTGAAAAAGTGAAATTTACATGTTTCCAAACACTGCATAAAAACTATACGACTAAACATGACAGGAGTACTATCAGTTCACTCCTGCTGCTAGAGCAAATTTTCACAAATGCAGAGGCTTCGAACAATGCAATTCACTCCCACACAGCTCTGGAGGCCGGAGTCCTCCATCCTGGGTGACGTCAAGGGGCTCACAGGGCTTCTGCTGCCCCAGGGGAAAATCCGTTTTCCTGCCTGTGCAGCTTCTCAGCTCCAGGAGGAAAGCTGGGGCAGCAAAGGCAACAGACACTGCCCCCGAGCATCTGGGGAGCCTGCCGAGTGGCCCCACAGGTCACCCAGAGCCACGCCCATGCACGGTCACGCACCCCGTAATCAGCAGCTGCTGGCACTAGGGCCAGCCGCCTAAGGCACCACTCCTTCCACAGTGCTCGTGGGACTGCTGCTGCGCCAGGCTGAAAGCTGTCTTCATGCACTGGAGACAGAAGCCAGGCAGAAGCGGGTCTGCTTTGGAGGCGGATGCTGGGCCGGGTGGCCTGGGGCACATGTCCAGCACTATAGCCCCAACAATGAAGGAAAAGAAGGGGGTGCTGGGAGGACCTCGTTGGCACTGGAGGAAAGGGCCTAAGAGGTGAGGGCAGGCCAGGCAGAGGGACGGCCTTGCAAAGCCCTGGGGTCACAGGGCTCCTAACAGGGTGTCACAGAGCTTGTGGATACATTTCCAGTCTTATGATTGCAGTGGCACACACCTGTCATCCCAGCTACTAATAAGGCTGAGGCTGGAGCATCACAAGTTCAAGGCCAGCATTGGCAACTTGTCTTAAAACAAAAATCAAAGAAGGCTGGGGATGCAGTTCAGTGATAGTATCCCTGGGTCTATGCCCAGTACTGCAAGAAGAGAACCGCATCCTGGCTTCTCTGTGTTTCCTCAATCAAAATTCAAATTACTTATTTTTTTAATTCACTGAAAAATAGACAGGATTGGAGTGACATGGAAGAGGAGAGGGCAGTGCTACCAGGTTCAGGAGTGGGGAGGGTTGGAAGACCAGTGCTTGAGGATGAGGCAGGTCCTCGTGAGGGTGCAGGAAGGTGGTGACTGTGGTGTGTGTGGTAGCAGAGCCCTGGGTCCCCAGTGGGAACCGAGAGCCACTGTGGTGTCTGCATAGTGCTGAGGACGTGCAGATGCTGAGCAGCCCTCCAACCTGGGCTCAGGACCTGGCAGCTCTCAGCGAGGCGCCCTCCACAGCTGGCCGCAGGCATCCATCCAATGCTGTGGGGCGGCTGGAGGAGCCCCACCTGACTGGGGTGGGCCTCCCCGCCCCCTGGTGGAGTCCTGTGCTGTGCATGGAGGGCAGACACCAGGACGCAGCGACTGTTCGTGCTGACCTGAATCACGGATCTGCTCCAGCCCCGCTCCTGGCTTATCTTTATCTTTTCCGATTTTTCCAGAATGACTGCAAATTGCTTTCACATCAGGATCCAAGAGCTTTTCTCGGTTTATTTGTTGTTACCAGAGGCTACAGTGCAGGAGAGAGGAAACAAGAGGAGTGGGCAGTGTGACGGTCAGCAGGACACCAGGGCACGTGTGAGAGAGCCTTTGGGACAGCACAGGGACCCCGGGGTGTGACAGCACCAGGAGCTGCAGTGGGAGGTGACTGGAGCTCAGGCTATGGTGACGGTACCAGCCAGGTGACACCAAGAGGTTCAGGATAGGGAGCAGAGGTACACTCAAGAAGGTGCTGAGAAAGGAGTGACAGAGGCGCCACCAGGAGACACCCAGAGGAAGTGGCTCAGCAGGGCTCCCAGTGCCAGCTGAGAACTGGCAAGGACAGGGCCACTAAGACTCTGGGGACAGGAGTCAGGCTGGCCCAGTACTGGAAGGGAGCCTGACAGCCCTGCTCACTCCAACCTATGGGAACCTGCCCCCTCCTGGTGCCCACGGGGCTGCCTGTGGGTCGGCACAATCTGACTGCAGCCCCGAGGCTTGGGAAACCCACCGCCCTCCCCCAAGGCAGCATGGTGCTGTGGCCTGGCCATGGGCCTCACCCACACCACCCACCCAGGCACAGCCCCAATGCCCAAGGCCCCCAGGCCAGCTCTGCTCTCAGGCAGTATACAGCCAGGGCACAAGTTAGCCTCGGCCACTGAGGCCACCAGGGTGCAGCTGAAGCGTGGGGCCTCCCAGCATCTGTGCCTTGATGTGACTGCAGCAAGTCTGTGAGGGCATCATCCTCGGCCTTGTGGAGGAGCCACACGGACCCGCTCTCCCCTGTGGTGCACTCACCTGGTAGCTGAGCATGTGTAGGCTGGCAAATCACAGATGATTCATGTGGCTAATTTATTTATGACAATCATGCTAAATTTAGGTTAATTACTTTTTAATCATTGTCTCGAGGGTACGTGAAAATACTTGAAGCTGGCCCACAAACGTGGTGCTCTGCTGGGTAAGCAGAACGCTATCTGATGGACCGCAAGCCAGCCAGGCTGGGTGCTGCTCAGCAGGCCAGGGCTTCTGAGAGCGGCGGGCCCAG
Organism: Aplodontia rufa; assembly: GCA_004027875.1. NCBI lineage: Eukaryota > Metazoa > Chordata > Mammalia > Rodentia > Aplodontiidae > Aplodontia > Aplodontia rufa. The sequence continues at coordinate 80,866 of PVKS010003210.1, read as the reverse complement.
CTGCAAGGGGCTCGGGCGCAGCTACTCCAGGCTCCACAGGCTGTGTGCACCGCTGCCCTGTAGCCTCAGACCTGAACAGGAGATGCCTCCCCAGCTCCTCCCAGCTCTCCCGCTCACCTGTCCTCTCCCAACAGCAGCAGTGAAGCTCTCGGAAGGTGAAGCTGGGCCCTGCACTGCAGACTTGGAAGCCTCCCCTTCCACTCTGCCCAGGAACTTGCCTGACCCCCGTGCTGCAACCTCAGCCATCTCTGCTGGGCCCCCAGCCTGGCATCCCCCTCCCAGACACCCTCTCCAGTCAGTTATCATCTGTCCTACTCAGCTGGCCATGGGGTGAGGACCTGTCCTGCTCCGGGGCTCCGAATGAACAGCCACACAGCCAGTCAGGGCACACAGGCCACAGCACAGACCTGCTCAGAAGCCCTGCTCCTGAAACTGTGTGAGCCCTGCAGCCCCGGGGTCCCCTCTGCCCTGATGCACCATGGCAGGCACCCTGCCGCCCAGGGCCTGCAGCTACGGGGCGTGCAGGCCACAGAGACAGGATGCCTTCCCACTCAGAGCCCGCTGCCCAGCCTGACCTCCAGCAAGGCTCATGCCCAGCTCCAGGCACCCAACACAGCGGGGGTTCCTGTCCTGCCTGCTTCCGAATGTCTCCTGAGCCAAGCCCTGAGTGGGGCATCCAGGAGACACAAAGCCACCGTGAAATAAGCTCCCGGGTGGAATTCAGCAGGTGAAGAGGCCGCAGCTCAGCAGGATTCATCTCCCGCCCTCCAAGAGGCCCTCCAGTCGCCACCACCGTGATGCTGAGCAGCAGTGGCAGGAGGACAACCGACTTCCCCAACCGGTTCAGCTCTGTGCCCGTGAAGGCAGGTGACAGCTTTCACCAGTGTCTCACCTCCGTTTGTATTTCAGATCCTAACAGTGACACATGCTGGCTCTAACAAGGGGATCAAGAACAAACACACAGGCACGAGTCCTGGGTACTCAGAACTGGACACAGGGCTGGAGCGGTGGCTCAGTGGTTACGGCACTTGTCTGGCATGTGCAAGGATATGGGTTCGAACCCCAGCACCACGTACACAACTGAGTGTCAGCAACAAAGACCACATGAAAAACTAAATAAAACTGATTCTCTTTCCCTTGCTCTCTCACTGTCCCTCTCTCTTAAGAAAAAAAACTGGTCACACGGCACCTATCTCCTGCCGCCATGGGTGGGCGAGGGCTGCAGTCGATGGGGAGAGCTCACGAGGCAAGCCACAGCCCACAGCTCCCTTCCAGGCAAGTCCCACAGCTGCACACCAGGCAGGGTGGGGCACCCAAGTTCCCAGTGAGGGAGAGCTCTGGGAGGCCACTGCTGGGAGGTGGAGCGCCATCCCCAGCTGGGCTGTCTAGAACCTGACAGCAGGAGCTACCCTGGTCAACAAGGGCAACACCAGCAGTCAAGGGTGCCGGAAACACCTGAGACCTGCGAGCCATCAGAGACCGCAGCTCCTCAGTGTCATATGGGTAGTGGCCATGAATACAGAGCACCCTGTGAGGGTGACATCCAGAAGTCCATGGGGATGGACCCTGGCCACGCAGAGCCAGGCTGACAGAAGCCACAGGGCAGCCACCGGGTCCTGCCGTGGGAAGTACCAGGACATTCTCAGATCCAATCTGACAGGGCTTGAAACCAAATGTGCCAATCCAGGAAGGCCACTCCCCTGTCCAGACCCAGCCAGGTGGGAAATCAACCCATCAGTGTCCAAGTTCAGGATAGACGTGAGAAGGAGGAGGGACACAGAGTGGACACAGCCACATGAGGACGCAGCAGATGCTACGAAGACACCACAGCAGGGTTAGCAGGCTGAAGGAGGGGGGCGCACAGGGAGAGCACATGGCAAACCCCTCTCAGTTGGAGAGCGCTGGGTGGGTCAACCTGGGAGGCAGAAGAGTAGAAAGCGACCAATCTAAGAAGGATGAAGACTGAAGAGAGCAGGTAACAAAGTCCCTGTCCCCGAGGCAGGGTGCGCATCGAGCAGAGGAGCTGAGAAAATGACGCAGAAACACTTTCCAAGCGTGGTGGAAAATTTAGATTCTACCCCCAAGCAAGTGCATGCAAGTCGAAGCACCTGAGGCCTGGGGCATCAAGTGCCCAGCAGAGAAAACACCCTTCACCTGCATGCAGCAAACACTACGCTGCCCGCGCCCCCTCAAGAAGGACGCGCCACCACCTTCAACAGAGGGGAAACTCGGCCGAGTGTTCAGGTGAGCAGCCTCTGCAGGTGCGGGTCCAGCAGGGGGCGCCTGGTCTGCAGGAGGCACAGCCAGCTGTGGAGGCCAAAGGGACCACAGGTAAGATGCCTCTGTGTGATGCCTTGGGGTCAAAGGACCAACAGCACAGTGCCCAGGGCGGGAAAGCTGTACGGAGGAGGCTGTGGGTCAGAGGTAAGAAGGCCGAAGGGCCAGGGGGGCACTCGCCCAGGGAAATGTGGACTCTGCAGAACCCACAAAGGACAGGTCGCACGCTGTGGGCCCTGAAGCTGCCTGCAGAATCCAGGGCAGCAAAGTTAGCGCTTGGTGGCTCCGGCGGTGGCAGAGGAGATGAGGCCGTGAGGGCCCTTCCTCACGGGCATCAAAACCCTGGTGGAGGAGGCTGCCATAGCTGTCCCTTCCCAAGGACCTCCAGCCTCCCTGTGGTGAGGAAAGACAGCTGGTTCTTGCTGGCAACCAGTGGGTGTCATTCTGTGACTGCACCAGAACAGATCAGGGTATGAAGGGGGACTCTCAAAATGTCCACTGGGTTCTGGTGCTGGCCGAGACCCAGGAGGCCTCCCACAGCCTCCGCACTCACTCAACCCAAACCACTGCACGGAGTGCAGAGAGCTCCTGAGAGCCTTGATGAGGAAGCCTCAGTTTCAGGCGCCCACAGACCCGGCCCAAGACAAGGCAGAATTTTGCCAAAGAAAACTGCACCCCAGGGGAAAGCGGCTTCCCACAGGGAGGGGGACAAACGAGAGCACAGGAGCAAGGGCTGTCTCCTTGGGTTCCTTAAGCCAGCAAGTCTACCAAAGCAAAAAAAAAGGACTGCAGGTTGGCAGAGCTGTGGACACATGCAGGGGTGAAGGGTCTGATGGCTGTACGGCCTCCACATTTTAATTTAAGTTTTTGGTACAGAGGATTAAAACTAGCAGCACTAACCACTGAGCAACATCTTCAGCCCTTTTTTATTTTGAGACAGGGTCTCACTAAGTTGCTAAGGGCCTTGCCAAGTTGCTGAAACTGGCCTTGACCCTCCTGTCGCAGGCTCCCAAGACGCTAGGATTACAGGTGTGCAACACTGCACCCAGCTTCCATGTTTTATTTAAACAATAACACAACACTTGAAGCAGACTGTAACAATTAGATATGCATATTTAATTCTGAGGACATCACTGAAAACATTTAAGCTAAATAAGGAACTAAGCTAACAGGGAAAACTAAACACAAACTATTCAAATTCTCCAAGAGGTCCAAAGTAATGAAAAGCAGCAGGGACAAACAAAGCAAATAATGAAGCTGATCCAGGCAGCTCAGGAGCCACACGACTAAGAGGTGCTGGCTGGGAACGGTGACACAGGTCTGTAATCTCAGCAACTCAGGAGGCTGAGGCAGGAGGGTCTCAAGGCCAGCCTCAGCAACTTAGTGAGGCCCAAAGCAACTTAGTATGACCCTGTCTGAAAACAAAAACAAAAAAAGGAGCTGGAGTGGTGGCTCGGCATTATGGCACCTGTCATACATGCGCAAGTACTTGAGTTCAAACCCCTGCACCATGTATACAACAAAGTGTCAGAGCAATGAAAGTCACATAAAAAACTAAATAAAAATCGCTTCTCTCTTTCTCTGTCTCTCACTGTCCCTCTCTCTCTTTAAAAAATAAAAATAAATAAAAAATAAAAACAAAAAGTGCTCCAGATGAGGCCCTGGGTTCAATCTGGTACAAAAAAAAAAAAGTGATGATCAAATTGAATTAAAAAAAAAATATATATATATTATATATCAACCTGAGACTCAAATAGATGTTGTCTACAAAAATCCACTTTAAATATTAACACTATAGAGAATACAAAAAAAATTTTAAAGAGAGTGAGAAATGAAAGAGAGAATCAATTTTATTTAGTTTCTCACTCGTCTTTGTTGCTCTGACACTTCACTGTGGACGTGGTGCTGGGGTTTGAACCTGCCAAGCGCCATAACCATTGACCTACTGCTCCAGCCCCGAGAGTACAAATGTTAATAAATAAATAAATAAGTTTTCCTCCCGAGAGGGCACAGGTGGCTCAGGCTGTGTGTTCCACTGGCAGGACGTACGTAAAGGAACAGCAAAAATTCTGGACCATCCGAGGGCTGTGCCGTCATGACATCAGAACCAAAGACGTCACAGAGAGGGACAGGAGCAGCTCCACCCACTCACGCACCCAGACACCAGCCCACTGGGCTAGATTCTCCAGAGAAACCCGGCAGGAGGTGCGGCGCGTTGGCCATGTCCCCGTGTTTCCACGTCCTGGGATCAGCGACACCCTGCCTCTGTCCCCTACTTCAGTCCTGCAGACACAGCACTTGGTCTTGGTGCCTTCATCCCCGAAGGACACAGAACCACAGCTACCACAGAGCACGCTGCATCATCTAGAGGTGGGTTCAAAAGAGGACGCGCTGCGTGCCCCACAAACTGCACCTTGTCTATCTGGGACTCGTGACCACATACGTCAGTGTCCACCAAGGGACAAGCACATGTACCGTGGGGACTGGCTCATGGCTGTGGAGGTGAGGAGAGCCCAATCTGCCATCTGCAAGCTGGAGGCCTAGGAGAGCCAGAGGTGTGACAGTCTGATGGCCAAGGGCAGAAGCCAGAGATTCCTTGGCCGCTCCTCTGCCTTAGCCCCCGGCACAATGCCCAACTAGGCCACATCTGGTTTGACCAAGTCCCCACTGGTCTCAGGTTGGGTTCTCACCACAGCCACGTGTCAACAGCCTCTGGGTGCAGACCCATGTGGTCCCACGGTGGGGTCCAGCTTATGCTGCTCTGGGAGTCAAGGTGGGTGCACCTGCCAAGGCACCTGTCGACCCAGCTCTGGCCACATCTCTGCCATCCACACTTGTGGGCCAAGCCCAGGAGCTGCACCTCCACACCATCAGGACGACCACAGTGAGACAGCCCACAGGTAGAGCAGGTGTGTGAGGGATATGGAGGCGAACAGGTAGGAACACAGCAAGTGGCACCATGAGTGGCTCAATGTCACCCCCGACTTGCACAGTGCTCACATGCTCAGAGCGTTGGGATGGCAAGGACCTGGGACAGGTGTGTGGGAACCTGTCCAAGAGGGAAAACCCAGGAGAACCCGGGTCTGCTCCGCCCACAGCCGCAACTGTCTCATGTGGCTCCAACTCACTGGTGTGTTACCCAGCATCCCAGACCATCAGCAAAGGGCACCCTGCAAATCTCCTGTGCCCACCGGAACCGGTTCCAATGCCAGGTCCTCTGCCAGAAAGCCAAAGGCACGCACAAGTGCCACACAGCCTTGAATGGGACCACCCTGCTGCTCCCAGGGCTCCACCCCCAGCCTCCAGCCCTCCAGTCCTGGGGCTGCAGTCAGCTCTGGCCACCAGCTCCACAAGCACAGCTGGGCTGAACCTGCTGGCAGAGGCCCCAGGTCATCCCAGGGCAGAGGCTCCACCACCCCACCCTGGGACTGGACTGGGTGCCATGGCACAGGGGCCTATCAGCTGACAGCTGCCTGGAAGTCTCAGGGGCCCAATGCCATCAATCACATGCCCTGGCTCCCCCACCACCACCCATGCACATGAACCAACTGCCACCTGGGGGACCAAAAGAGGGCTCTGAGATGGACCTGCTCAGGGGAGGTGGGTGTGATGGGGCACGCGGAGGAAGGCTCCTTCCACCTCAGCTGACCAGGGCAGAAAGGACACCAGTTCTCTAACCCTCATGATCCAGGCAGGGTGGGATGTTTCTGTCTTCATACCCATTTCTCAGATTAGAAACGAATGCCCAGAGTACCTAATTAGCTGAGGTCTATACCAGACAGTCCCACTTGACCCGACCACCTTGTGCAGGACCAACAGCATGGGTACCAGCAGGAAGGATGTGAAGCCCCCACCCTAAGACACTGCAGGCCTGTGCTCCCTGGCAGGCCAGCAGCACTCTCCCAGGAAGGAACCTGCTGGAAGTGGGTAAACAGAGGGTGTCAACCAAGCCAAGAAGCCCCAAGCCACTGCACAAAGCCAGAGCAGCAGGGAACAGGAGGTGCAGTGCTGACCAAGGCAGCACACAGCAGGGAGCAGAATGGCCCCAGTGTGCTCCAGACACCTGCTGGCCTGCAATGAACCAGCTTGAGGAGCCCCTCCAGGGACTCTAGTCCACACCCACCTCTAAAAACATCCAGTTCACAGCCTCCTGCAGAGCCCTCCACAGAGCCCAAGTGAGACACTGAGAGATCCACAGGGCCCATAGGGAGAACAGAGGACAAGAGACTAAAGCAAGCAACTCCCCAGCATGACCCAAGTCTGCAGAAGGGAGCCCTGCTCATGGGCAATGCTGGTGCCCACCGGGCTGCTGCTGCCTGGAGAGACACCCAGGGTCTAGCTAGCTCCATGGCAGGTGACCTGGGCTTAGGTTCCCATCCAAGTAGATTAAATACCACAAAGAACCACACTGGAGAAGAGGGGAAATATAGAACTTTATTTTTAACACAGTAATTAAATTTCGCCACAGAAGGAGGACCCCATGGGATTTTTGTTCATTTAATAAATACAAATTAATAAAAATACTATGTTTTGTAAAGAGAGTGCCTCTTCTCCCCCAGCTCCCATGGATGCCTACAGGTGACTGTCCCTGTGGCCCTGAAGCAGGCCAGCAATCTCCGAATGGCCTGCTGCTTCCCACTCTGGAGATGCACCCATGCCTGCCAATGCTACCTAGGTACAACACCTGTCCTGCTCACCCTTCCAACCAAGTGCCCACACAGAATTCCAAACACTACTGGGTTCCTCTGCGAAGGAATGAACCTGGCTTCCACAGGAGCTCAAGACTGCGCTCCCGCACCAGGAACTGCTAACAGCAGGCCACGAGGCTATGGTGACTGCAAAGGGAAGGCCCAAAGGCTGACAGGAAGCGAGATCTGGAGCGAGTCAGATGCGACCCTCGCTTTACAGAGTCCCATCTGAGCATAAGCCATTTGGAACAGGCTGGCACCACCTCCCCAAGCAGCAGATCTGTTATTGCTGGTGGTATCTCCTGGGGCACTGAGCTGCTCAGCTCCATCTGCTGTCAGACACCCAGGTGGCATCAAAGCCAAAAAGCACCCCTCTACCTGGGGCCTGCAGCTGTGGCCCACCTCCCCACATCAGCTCCCGGAGCAGCCACAATGCAGCAACCCAGCTTTAGCCTGGAAGAGAACTGCAGGGCCCAGAAAAAAAGCCACTGGAACTTCAAAGACCTGCCCGCGCCTGCCCTAGCAGCACAGCAGCAATGCTAATCCTCAAACCACAACCGGAGGAGTGGTCCTTTGGTTTGCAGCCCCACTTCTCAATGACTGTGCAGAGTGTCCCCCACAAGGCACAATGAGCAGGCTGTGCCTGGGCTGTGAGAGCAGGCTCCACCGGCAGAAAACAGAACAAGAACACTGAGGCTGGTGCTTCACAGGGCACGCGGAACTCTGAACAGGGGTACAAAGTGTGCCAGCCCCTACCTCCCCGCTCTGCTGCCCTAGACCCCACACCACCATGGTGAGAGGCAGCACAGGCCCTCAGCGCCAGGCAGGTGCAGGATGCAGAGGAGACAGCCTGGTGCCCTTCCTCGACGCCCCAGGAGGGCGCAGCAGCTGCAGGAGCTGTCCTTAGCGACGCGGGTTGTGACTCCAGAAGAGAAGCCTGTTTGGGTGGAAAGGTAAGAAACAAGAGGTGCTGTGGTTCTGCAAGCTTGCCTGTTTGGGTGGCAGCGCGGACAGCACTGTCACCAAGCGTCCTAACTTGCCGTTCGCGTGCACTGCCTCAAAGCCCCAGAGACTTCTGCACGATCTGCCTGGCAATCTTGTAGAACTGTTCTCGGTCGTCCCGCCACATTTTGGAAGCATCCACATTAGCTCCACTTTCATCGTTGGGCTCTGAAAGAAAAGGGAGACCTGCAAGTGACGGGCCTCACTGTGCACACCAGCAGAGGCTGCCTCATCTGCAAACACCTGGGCCCTGGGCAGGAAGGAAGCTGGTGCTCCATCAAGGGCCTCCGTACCCGAGGGAGGCCGAGAACTGATATGGTGAGCACTCCTGCTTGGGTCAGAGGCACCCGACTCCCACCACCAGCCCCCTACCCCAGGGTGGGCAGCTCCCACCACCAGCCCCCTGCCCCAGGGTGGGCAGCTCCCACCACCAGCCCCCTGCCCCAGGGTGGGCAGCTCCCACCACCAGCCCCCTGCCCCAGGGTGGGCAGCTCCCACCACCAGCCCCCTGCCCTAGGGTGGGCAGCTCCCACCACCAGCACCAGGGGTGGTCCTTTGGAAAGACAGGGGCCCTTGACCCACACACCCCAAACTCTTCTCTTGCCTAGATCCTACCCACTGTGCGTTCCTGACCCCAGGGACAGCACCATTGGGACCTCATCTGAGATTGAGTGGTCAAGCCCTCTCAAGCCCACCTTGCCCTGGAGACCATGAGAGGCAGACTCCTGACCCCCAGGGCTCTGTTCCTCCCCAGCCACATTGCTGCAGGGACCTCTTCTTCTTTTTTTTTAGAAAGAGAGGAACAACTTTATTTAGTTTTTCACATGGCCTTAGTTGCTCCAACACTCAGTTGTGTACATGGTGCTGGGGTTTGAACTTGGGTCCTCATGCTTGCCAGGCAAGCATCGAAACCGCTGAGCCACCGCTCCAGCCCCTGCAGGGACCTCTTCTAAGGCACAACTCAATGACACAGCACACAGCTGCCAGGGCCAGCCACCCTGCTCATTTCTGCAGGCCCCCTCCCTCCCTGGCCTCAGCTTCCCACACCACCTCCAGCCTCAGCCCCAAACACCTCCCCCCTCCCTCCTTCCTGGTGAATTCCTACATCCTAGACTCATCTAGGCAAGTGGCCCCAGGGCCCTGGTGAGCATCTGCACACCAAGCTTCACCACGTAAGCCCCCAACATTGGCAAAGCCACCCCAGGATGTGGGGCCTGGAAGCTGGGCCTCAGCGCATGAGCTCCACATCCCCAGCGCAGTTTGTGGCATGAGCCAGACACCCAGAACTGGAGGTCACGGATGACAACTCCCAATGAGGGAGGGTACACGCGCCCAGGTGTGCAGGTGAGCCAACTAAATGAAAAACACGAGAGGGGCTGGAACGCGGGCTTGGCGGTTACGGCACTTGCCTGGCGTGTTTGAGGACATGGGTTCAAACGCCACCAGCACCATGTACGCAATGAGGTGTTGGAGCAACAAAAACCACATGAAAAGCTAAATAAAATTGATTCTCTCTCTCTATTTGAGAAAAAAAAAAAATACACGAGAGGCTAACTCCTAGGAACAAGGTGAGAGGCCAGGATGCAGCCCTCGGCCACCGGCCGGCGCTTTACCTGCCAGCATGCTCACCACCGAGAGCAGGATCTTCTCCACGCTCTGCACGGGGCTCCATCTCTCCGCGCTGCTCTCATAGCCCATGGGGTCATCACCTGGTGCATGGAGGATGGAGATGCAGACTCTGCCGTCCGGGTAGACTGCAAGAAAAGGCAGCAGATGAGCCCAGGAAAGGGCACTGATGGCACGTTGCTCCAGGCAGGCCCCACCTGCAGGGGACAGGGCGCATGGGCACAGCTGGAAGGGGTGCAGGGCCTCAGGAGGCCTGCTCTAGCCTGCCCTGTGCTAGGCAGCGTCCACCTTCTCAAGGTATCTTTAAGCACTGCCTTCAAAAGGACTGAGCGGAAGGTGACCTGGTGAGCGCTGCCTAGCGCTGCCTCACGGGGTGTCTCGCACACCTGAGCCAGGTTCCGTAAAACACCTGCTCATGTGGCCAGCATAGAGGCCACCAGGATCATTCAAACACCAGAGCAAGGGCGGCCCCAAGGCACCTCCCTCTGACGTTGAGGAGCTACACCCTGACTCCTGCTGAGTGGAGAAAGCAGGCACACATTAGTGCTGGACACATGTGCAATCTGGGTGCAGAACCTCTGGAAGGGCCACAAACATCTTCTCGTGGTGACACACACCATGGTGACACTGCACCCACAGAGACCCAATGCCAGCGTCCCTGCACCAGTGCACTTCCTAACCTCTGAGTCTACCCACAGCCCTTCAGCATCAGTGCCCACACATGGGCCACGCTGCTGGCCTCCCTCTCCTGGACCCCCGGAATGAGGCCCAGTTTCCTCTCTGCACTGCTCGAGAGGACCTCCAGGTGTCACTGTCAGCCCTGCTGCTCCCACCCTGGGGACCCTCCGAGGGACTTCTGCTGCCCCTAGGGTAAACACTAAGACCTCAACACTGCTCCCGCCTCGTTCCCCACACGGAGCTAGACTCCTGTTTCACTCCTGCAGGTGTTCAGCGCTTCCTGCATGGCTCAGTGCTCAGCGGTGTAATGTCCCCGTTATCAACCTGCACTTGCACACTTGCCACCAAACCTAGAGATTCTTTTTTTGGAGGGGTGGGGGAATAGGAATTAAACCCAGGGGCGCTTTACCACTGAGTCACATCCCCAGGCCTTTTTATTTTTTATTTAGCTCTTGCTAAGTTGCTGAGGGTGACTTTGAACTTACAATCCTCCTGCCTCAGCCTCCTGAGCCATTGGGATTACAGGTGTGTGCCACCATACCAGTCCTGGATTGTCGTTCCCCGCTGGGTTCTGGAGCGGGGAGCGGGTGGAACGGCTTTGGCAAACCTTAGCCGTTCCCCGGGGGGCCAGCAGGACACTGGGAACCGGGCGCCGGCAGGACAGGGCTGGGGACGGGGGAAGAGGAGTCGCTCCCCGCAGCTTTCCTGTGCGAGAAGCGGTCAGAATGACCTAGCAAGCCGTCCTCCGAGGGGCCTGGTTAGGAAGGGGATGGGGCAAGGAGTCGCTCCCCGCTGCACTCCAGAGCAAGGAACGGGCAAAATGACCCAGCAAGCCTGAGTCATCCTCCGAGGGGCCAAGTTAGGGCAGGGATGGGGAAAGGAGTCGCTCCCCGCTGCACTCCAGAGCGAGGAACGGGCAGAACGACCCGACACTGGGCCGTCCTCCGAGGGGCTGAGTTAGGGAGGGTTGGGGAGCCGGGAACAAGGGGGCGAACGCCGGCGGCTGGAACACGGGACCTGCATCTTCTACTGCTCCTGATCTGACATCTCTGCTGATCTCTCCGGTTCTATGCGTCTTCTCTGCTTTCTCCCTTCAGGACACGGCTGCTTGCTTTCTTGCTTTTCTCTGGCTACTGCTGCTGCTTTCGCTGCTTCTTCTCTGGCTGCTTTCTCTTCTTTGGCTACCTCCTTCTTGGGCCGCTTGCTTTACCTGACTAGCTGCTACTCTATTTATCCATTACAACAGCCAATAGGGTACAATGCAAACACCTTTCTCCAATTGTAACAAATGAGTGGCCGAATAGCTTAGTCATGCGGTCAGGCAATTTGCTAATTACAAGCCAGCTGGACCCCTTAGAGTTGTTTACCACCAATTCTTCTACAAG
>PVKS010003210.1:5924-69110 GCA_004027875.1 Aplodontia rufa | reverse complement strand
GGATTATTTCTTAAAGTTTTTAGTGACTGACCAATTTTTATGTTATAGACTTATGGAAAAGTTCTCAAAAATTATTTTTACAAAATAAAATATATCCATTTTATGATAAGGCAAAATTTAAAAACTGTTTATATTATCTAAACATTAAAAATCATTATTGGGGGCTGGAGCAGTGGCTCAGTGGTTGGAGCACTTGCCTGGCACGTATGAGGACCTGGGTTCAAACCCCAGCACCACATGCACAACTATGCCAGAGAAACAAAGGCCAGTTGAAAAATAAATAAAGTTGGTTCATCTTTCTCTCTCTCCCTTAAAAAAAAAATCATTCTCAGGGCTGGGTTGTAGCTCAGTGGCAGTGTTTGTCTGGCATGCACAAGGCACTGAGTTCATCCCCAGAACTTCACATAACAAAAACAGCAGCCCTGACGCTCATTCGTCCACAGCAGCGCTGACGCTCATTCGTCCACAGCAGCACTGACGCTCATTCGTCCACAGCAGCACTGACGCTCATTCGTCCACAGCAGCACTGACGCTCATTCGTCCACAGCAGCACTGACGCTCATTCGTCCACAGCAGCACTGACGCTCATTCGTCCACAGCAGCACTGACGCTCATTCGTTTGTCCACAGCAACTCTGATTCTCATTAGTCTGGGCTCCTTCAGGAGCTGCAGCTGCAGTACTCACTATTGGGGTGAAACATCTCACAAGTGAACCTCATCTTCGGAGGACTCAGCGGGTAGTCAAGGGGGAAACTCAGGATGGCAGGAAAAACACCAAACTCGAAACAGGTGTCTTCAGGGCCCCTGGAAGAAAGCACACCGTGGACAGAGGCTCAGAACACACCCTGCAGTGGCTCCCAGTCAGAAGGGAGAGGACGACCAAACAACACACAGGAAGTGAGGGAGGAGCTGGCCCTGTTCCCCGAGAGGCTTGGACTCAGGGGTAAGCAGACAGACGGAAGGCAGCAGGTAGGCAGCAGAGGCCATGTGACACACTCCATCCTGATAGTGGTGAGTGGCCTTCAGGACAAAGCCTATTATCACGCAGATGGGGTGAAGAGTCTTGAACATGCTTAAGGACTAGGCTTTCTAACAGCAGGCGTGTGATTCCCCTCATGCACCCAGGGCAAAAGGCCAGGCCACCTGACCTACAGCCACTACCCCACCACAGCCCTGGCCACTGCCAACACGCACCCGCCACCTCAGGGCCATGTGCCTAGCATGCACTACACTATCAAGAAGTCCTGTGATGCTGAAGTCTCCTCTCAGTGGAGACCTGAAGGCAGCAGGTGATGAGGGGCGGCCCGATCTGCACAGGAGACACTCCCTTCCACGAGGAGCACCCACAGGAGTTTCAAAATGCGGCAGGTGACCCTGAGTACGTGAATTCAACCCACCAACAGCTACCAATGCTGATATGACACAGATCACCTGGGGGGCACCCAGCTCACCCAGCAGGACAGCGAGACCCTTGACCCACAGCTCGCCTCCCTCTGGTCACATGTCAATGGCAGGAAGCACAGCAGGGGCTGAGACCTGGACTCCCATGAGGGGTCCACACTAGACCTGCTGCCTCCAAGGAGGATCTGGGTGCGGCACGGGAAAACAACTCAACACGACTCTACAGCAAGCACCCCCCACAACAAGAGAACTCTCAAAAGCACAAACCTGTTCAAAGCCTTGCGGTTAGTGTGGTTCAGTGAAATCAACACGGACTGCAAGTGTCAGAAGCAATACCTATGTCCACCAGTAAGGAAAGACGACAGCAAGTGCTGAGGCCTTCATGTGGGGCGACACTCGGGCTTCAGACAACGCCCTCTTTGTAGAGCACTTCACTCCATCTAAGGGACAGACCTTGACTCTGAACTGTCCTGCTAGTCCTGGGGAACACCCTCAGGGAGGAGCCCCTTTGTTTGAAGGGGTGGATGACTGCACAACAGCCCCTGGAGCCCTGGCATGGGTGAGGGCATAGATGCCACACCAGCCTCACAGAGAGGTGGCAAGCAGGGGTGTAGCTACTGGCACAGCAGCCTCTTCCTGCCAGGCCTGAACCTGTGCCTACAGAGCCACCCTGCAGACTCATCCCAGGCACCATGTCCAGCCAAAGGGCCCACAGCATGCGGTGACCTGCTGCACGAGGACAGTGACTGAGTCCAGGGCCTATTCCCTTCAGTACCCGCCATACGGTGCACAGTGCGAGGCAGAAGGTCGGGCTAACAAAGGTACCATCTTTAAAAGCAACACTGTTGCCAAGTCAGCAAAGCCTGTCAGTGCCTCTCTATCGCTGGCACCTAAGTCTAGGACAAGAGAATGACTGGGCAGTGCCTTTGGAAGGAACCACATGAGGTTTGCTCGAAGCTCTGATCATAGCTCTTTGTTTCTCAAAATGGGGCTTTCGTTAAAGAAAAAGGCCACGGGCCATTCACAGCCTCAGAAGCATGAGCAAGTGTGCCCACACCCTGACCATCAAAGCCACTTGCAAATGTGGCCTCTCACTGTGGTCCGAAAGGAGGGCTTCTCTTTCCCAGAACATGCGGCACTTGGACAAGCTCACAGGTGGGCACGGTGTACAGGGCGCATCTGCTGATGGACCCGCCAGGACGGAGACAGAGCCTGTGCGCCTGTGGACAAGTTTACTGCCACACTCTGGACACCTTACTGCCTTCACTGAAGACGGCCTTGTCTCAAGAGCCTCAGAAGAAAGAGAACAGGAAGAAAGGAAATGAAACAGATTCACCCAAAGCAAGTATGTCTACCAATGACTTTCCCCTTAGTGAGTAAAACGATCCTAAATGATCTCAGAGCCGTGACATGGGGACTTGGACAGGCACCCAAGTCAGGTGCTAACAGTCCTGCCCCGACACGGAGACCCCACCCCTTTCAGGTGAGCTGGATGTGAAAGAAGGCAAGGCCTGGAGGACTGCAGTTCCCCCACCAGCAAGCCTACGCCCGGGTGCCCAGAACCCAGCCTCACACCCGTGCACACGTGTGGCTCACCTGCTCGGTCAGCACCCAACTCAGGGCACAGGTGTACTGCGCTTTCCCTCCGGACACCCAGGGCTGTGGGAGCTGCACAAGGCTGAGCAGCAGGCAGGTGTTGGAGAGGCTGCTCTCCTACTCTCTGTGGAGTGTCATGGCCCAGGACAGTGTCTTGAGCCCATCCAGTCACTACTCACGACCTGAGTCACACCAGTAAGCAACAATGATGCTCCACAAGTGTAGACACCTCAAGCAACAGTAGTACTTCCTCTGTGCCCCCTCGCCAGGGCCATGACACCAAGAGGCCACAGGTGAGCCCCACGGGGGCCCTGCCTGCTAACCCAGCTATGCCATGCGTGGACAGCAGAGCCTGGTCGGAGGGCCCCTGCTCTCCAGGCAAAAGGCCACCACCAGCTGCAGGAAGCCAAGGCCCTCCTGCACCTCTGCTAGGGCTGTGCCCTGGATGGACAGCACCCCTGTTCTGGGGTTCAAGGCACCCAGGTGACTCTAGAGAGGAAAAGAAACAGTGGTGGTGGCAAGTGCAGACCATTCCATACCCTTATTTTCATGACTAAATCTGTCCAAAAGGAAGTCACACCCTAATTTTTTTCAACAGACATTCCTGAGAAACTTTACGTCACACATACTTAAACTATACTTAAGTGTGCTAAAGCTCACTAATTACAGTAACTTTACGGTGAATTATAACACACTTTTCTAACATCAACTCTGACCTTATCTATCCAGAAAAACACACTACTGTTGGTAAATGTTCGAATCAGAAGTATATACACTAAGAGCAACCCCCTTATCACCACCCTGCAGTCTTATAAAGCTTGAGGATTCTAAAAGACCTAAGTGGAGAGACATTCCTTGCTCAGACACTGAGCTCACTGTTGTTAAGGTGGCGATATTCCCCAAAGTGACCCAAAGATCACGGAAACCCTTATCGAAACCCTTGCTGCGGTGCTGGCAGAGCTGACCGGCTGATCCTGAAATGAACATGGAGACAACAGCACAGAAGAGCCCACACGAGTTTCAACAAGAACCAAGTCAGAGGACGCACGTTTAGAGCTACAGCCATCAAGACAGTGCTGCGCGGCACAACGAGGGGCCCAAAAGTGACCTCTGCACTCACAGCCTGCTGGCTCTGAACAGTGGTGCCCAGCTTACCCAACGGGCAGAGAACCATCTCTTCAACACAGAGTGCTGGAAGACAGGACTCCACCCAACCCCACACACAGAACTAGTTCAGAAGAGCTCTGGCACAACATCAAGGGCTGTCGACCACTGAACTTCTCCAAGAAAACCCCTGTGACCTGGGGTTATTTATTATATGACACCAAAAGCATGACCCATTAAAAAAGACACTAAGTTGCATATTTTCAGAATCAACAACTTACTGTACCCAAAACATTAAGGTCTCACGATTCAATAATAAGAAAACGGCAGGCATGGTGGCACACACCTGACCCCCAGAGGCCGAGGCAGGAAGACCAAGTTCAAAGCCAGTCTCAGCAACTTAGCAACCCTACCTCAAAACAAAAAATGAAAAGGGCTGGCGGGGACAGGCAGGCTGGAGCGGTGGCTCAGCGGTTACGGCGCTTGCCTGGCACGCACAAGTACACGGGTTCAAACCCCAGCACCCAAGTACACAACCAAGTGTTGGAGCAGCGAAAGCCACATGAAAAACTCAAAAATAAATATCATTTCTGTCTCTTTCTCACTGTCCCTCAATTAAAAAAAAAAAAAGGGCTGGGGAAATTGCTCAGTGGTTAGCACCTGTGTTCAATCCCTAGTACCAAAAACAAACAAATAAGTAAGTAGAAAAAGAAACAGCCTCATTTAAAAAATGGGCAAAAGGGGCTGGAGCAGTGGCTCAGCAGTTACAGCACTCGCCTGCCATGTGCAAGTTCGTGGGTTCAAACCCCAGCACCAAGTATACAACAGTGCCAAAGCCACACTTGAAAAACTAAAAATAAAACTAAAGTTGATTCTCTCACTGTCCCTCTTTCAAAAACAAAACAAAACAAAAAATACAAACAAACGAACAAAAACCAAAAAAACAACCACCCCTGAATCTTATAAAGCGTAAAGAGGTATCTTGGTGTTGCTGAGCATTCTAAAAGACCAAAATAAGTGGACAGACAGTCCACTAAAGGTCTAAAAGTCTAAAGCACACCAAAGAAGACACTGGGATGGTAAGGGTCCATGAGAAGACCCCCAGGCTCACTGGTCCCAGGGAAAGGCACAGCACCCACCAGGTGGGCAGTGCTGGGAAGGAGGCAAGAGGCGCCCACCTCCACTGTCCACAGGGGTGCACAACGGGGAGCTGTCTGGGAATCCTTCAGTGCTTCCTGGACAATCAACACAGGTCCACTGCACGTCGCAGCAACTCCACACCCACACAGCTCACAGAAAGCAAGCAAGCCTGAGTCCACAAATACTTGCACACAAGTGTTCAAGCAACATCATCCACACAGCCAGCCTCCAGCGAGAGCACACAACAGGAGGAGGAGGAAAGAGCCCCGACCACAACCCAGGTTGGCTGCTCACGCTCTGCAAGCGGAAGCCCGACACCGAGCACCTGGTACTGCATGGGGCCACTCACAGGAAACGTCTAGAAGGAAAACTGCAGTCAGCGCAGATGGGAGCCTGTCTGTGGCTGCAGGCGATGGGCACTGGCTGCCTTAAACCTTCTAGACAACTCACTCCGATGACCGACTGACAGTACAGGTACACTGAGAGCAGGTAAATCACATCTCACTACAGCTGCTAGGAACAAAGCAGCCGCCCCAGAGCTTCTCCACCTCAGCACTGCCAGCCTTGGCTCAGGTGGCTCCTTGCTCCCAGGGTCAGCCAGCCTGTGCACTGTCTCCATCCACCCATTAGACACTGCACCAATGGTCCCCCACCTAGTCGGGCAGGTGTCCTCAGACACTGCCAGTGTCCCTCGAGGAAACACTCATCCCCAGGCCAAACAACTGCCCATGTCGTTTGAGGAGCCTGCAGTCTGCTCTTCTCAGGCCAGCACACGCTCCCTGCACTGCACTCTGGGGCAGGCCTGCTGGTTTAGAGAGGCAGCAGCATGAGCTGTGGGCCGGGCAGGGAGGTCCCCAAAACTGGCTGCCTCTGGAAGCAGGACAGGGCACGACAGGACACGAGACTCCATGGACTTGCACCTCGCCAGCCCTGAGGACATGGCCATCCGCTCTCCATAAGCACTCCAACTAAGGGTCGTCCCTCTCCCTGCAGCTGCACCCCAACACTGAGGCTCAGTAGCAGCAGGTCCCACCAGCCACAGACCGAGGGCTGCAGAGACCCAAAGCCTTGAAAAGCATGTGGAACCCTTTGTTCTGATCCAGACACATGAGGGTCAGAGAGCCAGGTGCCAGCCAGAGCGCAGCTGTGCTGGCCCTATGCCCTCCTGTGGCCTACAGTGTCAGTCACCTTGTCATTTGGCCTTTCTCTTGTCCCTTAGCATGCTGCCCCCCAGCTGGCCCTGCCGGCACTGTCCTCTTCAGCAGCAAGCCTGCATGTGCAGGCAAGGGCTCTGCTGCCAAGAGCCCTGCCTCACTGCCTGGCCAGCTGGGAGGACGGTGTCCCCATGGCCCAGCCTGAAAGAGTTGGAGGCCTGAGGGCAGGCGTGGGCATGAGCCTGCAGCAAGAGGAGTACTGGGGCACAGAGCGAAGACTCCAGAGGGAGAGGCACCCGCCACTGCTGGGGCAAGGGCACAGCCAGCTATCTGCCAAAGCAGCAGGTGAGGTGGATGGCGGAGCACACTCAACCCCCTTCCGAGCTGTTTTAACAACATCTGTAAACGTCCTCTTGTTTGTGAAGAGTCTGGAACAGGACCAAAACCCACAAACTGAACCAGACCCTGAAGCAGGGGAATTCCACCCGAACGCAAAAGCCTTACTCAAACACCTTACTCAAACATAGAACACTCGCCCTAAAAATGGTTCTAAATGCTTTTTAAGGCAGGTTTTCAAAACATTGGTTTAATTTTATAATTGTTTATCTAAAACTAGCAGTAGTCACTCTGACAGATTTTCAACAATGAACACTTTAAAATCCACCCTGGAGGGCTCAGCTGTTCTTTCTCGAGCTTCTGAACGTGTCTGCTGAGGCTGTGCATCAGCCTCCTCTCCCGGATGCTGCAGGCTCTGCACTCCGCAGGCCTCCCAACACGCACCCCCTCCTGCGGGCCAGCTGGGAGAGGGACAGGGGCGTGTGACCACATGCAGGTGCATCTGTGTTGACACAGGACATGGCAGATCAAATAAGCAAGTCACACACAGGTTCACACATGGTCCACAGCTTCATGAAGCGTGAATAGAGCTGACCTGACGCAGGGCCAGCACCACAGCCCACCAAGTGCTGGACAGCACCTGCCACGAGCTCACTGCCGCCTATGATTGCGTGAGGCAAAAGGACCAAGGTGCCCTTCCCTGCAAGTTTAGCTGCTGAGGCCTGAAGATGTGAAACGGACAATTCCAGAAACTAGCATTTCCCAAGTGTTAGATGTGTGTGTCACAGAACGGTGATATAACCAGTCTTCTTCACCAGTTAAGCTCATGTTTGTTAACCTCCCACGCTTAGTGTATAAACGGAGTCATAGATGTGTACATATAGCAAAGAGAGAGTCCGTGCAGGGCTCAGTACTACCCAGGCCCAGGCATCCCTGGGGGAGTTGGAACTTAGCCCCGAGGACGACGGGGGGGGGGGGGGGGGGGGGGGGGGGGGGGGGGGGGGACACGGGGACACAACTACACCACATCAGTCACAAACACAGACTCCAAACCCTGTAACAGAACAGGTGTGAGGGGGTCTTGCGGATGACCAGGAAATGTGGGTCCACTATGCCTTCTCTGGAGTGCAGAGTGTGGTGATGATTCCTTAAACCCTCACTTCGGCATCCCTAACCTCCTCAGCAAACGCGTAGATCATCTGGAGTGACCGTGACTGGGACAGAGGCATAAAGCCCTGCCCTTGCCCAGAGCACACCTGATCCAAGTGTGTCCAGACAGAGACTTCCTACCCATGACAGGGACCAGGTGGATGGTGCTGAACTTGAATCAAAAGAGAGGGCACCCAGCTGGTATCCACTGTGGAACTGGTCACTCACTGGTGGGGGAAATGTCACAAAAGCTTTCTGTATTGACTGTGACTTTGTACTTCCTAAGAGAAACCTCAAGAAGATCTCACCACTGTAAGTACCTAAGCCCTTCATCGGCTCTCAGGAAACAGGCCCGGCTGTCTTCTGCCTGCAGGTTAAAGTCTGCAGAAGAGCTGAGGTGAGGTCCACAGCCTCCCCGCCCACTCGGGTGCTCAGCTGAGGGTGGCACTTAGGTCTGACTTCCAGGAGCAGTAGAATCAGCACACGATTGACTTACATGATCAACGCTTCCCATTCAAAAAAGTTCTCTTCATTCATGGGGCCTGCAGGAAGAGAAGAGATTCCACAACATCTTAACTTAAGGCGACTCCAGCAATGAGAAGAAAACTATAAAGTAGTTACTTGAGCACCTTACCTGCCACAATTCCTTCTGGAGGATTCAGGGTTAATTCTATAAAATGAAAAAGTGAAACCATTACCAAACACTCTAGCAACCTTTTCTACAAGCATAAGACTGTGAATAATAAAGAACACATCTTCAAAAAGGACAACTCCGTCTGCCCAAGGGATAGGGACTGTGCACCGTTCCCTGCACCGATGAACACACGTCCAGAGCCGCGAACCCCTCTGCTTACAAATGCAGACTCCTCCTCACTGCTTGCACTTAAGCTACAAGTCTAACAGTACAACACTACTTTCCAGCAGAATGAAGGGGCCCTGTCATTGAAGAGTCGGCACAAATGACTCAAGGTGACCAAGCGACCTGAACCAGGCCTGAGAATGCAAAGCCTGACAATAGCAAACACACTGCAGGCAAGGGAGAGGGAGAGGGGAAGAAACAATCAACTTTATGTTTCCATCTGGTCTTTGATCTCCAACACTTAGTTGTGTACAAGGTGCTGGGGTTTGAACCCAGGTCCTCGCGCATGCCTGGCAAGTGCTCCAACCGCTGAGCCACTGCTCCATTCCCTACAGGCTGGCTTCTGGTCTCTAACATCACTCTGCAGTATAGTGAGCCACACGGACGGACCTCAGACTCTAACACTGAACGGTAAGGAAACTGTGCTGCCCGTGTCTTCTCTGCTGAAGACTGCAAAGCCACCATGAGGTGTCCTTTCAACTCCTAGCCTTGTTTTTCTTCTGTGCTATGCTTGAAGGTGGTGAGTGCCTTCAAGGGGCACTAGAGGGAGGGAGTGGGACCTGGTGGGGGTCGAGGGTTACTGGGGACAAGGCAGTCCTTGGCCGTTCTCACCAGAGGGATGTCACATAAGGAGCCTGCTCCTCCTCTCTGGCCTCCTGCTGGAGCTGAGAGCAGTGCCCAGCCAGTGCCACTCAGGGTAATGTGAGCCCCCCACTGCCCGCCCACAGGCCTCTGGAGCTGTGATCTTAGACTGTGAGCTAAATACACACTTGTTCTTTGTAGAGTGGGTACTGAAAAACAGACTAATGCGATCTGGCAAAGGTGGCAAACAGGAGTTCAACATTTAATAACTGGATAGATTCCTATTTATTTGCATGTTAGAAAAGGAAGGTCTCATATGATGGGAATTAAAATGGAAAAGGTGTGGAAGTAAGTTTTGAAAGATACGCAAGGTCTCTACCACAACAGGAAAAAGGAACAGTAAGATTTAGAAGAGTTTGATAAATGCAACTATACTCCGCTTGAGGATTAAAAGTGCAATATTACTTAAAATAAATCATTCTCCTCAAACTAAATCCTAAGACTCAGAGCAACTTCAGTTGAGATCCCAACAGGTTTCCTGTTGGAAGCTGACGAGATGATTCTAGAAAATAGAAGGAAATGCAAATGCCCAAGGACAGCCAAGGCCTTTTAGAGAACGAAGACACCCAGGAACAGAGGCAGCCCCATCCAGCAGTCCTGGGTAGGGAGGGGCCAGCCCAAGACTGACCATGCCGAGCCCCCTGTACAGCGCTGGCGCGGTCTCTGCCAGGGTGGCCTGACAGGCCCAGTCAACTTCCCATCAGCACGAGCACCTCTAAAATAACAACACAAGCAGGACAGGTGCTCACACCAGCAGAGAGCAGAGAGTGTTCATCTGAGACTGCCTTTGTCAGTGCTGTCACCGAGATGCGGATGGTGCTGAGAGATGGCCTCCGGGGAGCACTCGGGTGGGCCTGTGAATGGGAGGGTTCCACTCCCAGCACTCCACAGAGGACTTCTCCAGGCCACAGGAGGCACAATGAGGGGCCACCTGCACCCCAGGCCCACCGCTGGGCTGCCAGAGCCTGGGTCTGGACCTTGGCCCTCCCAGCAGCCGGAAGCATGAACCGTCAACGCTCCCAAGCAAGGTCTGGCCTAAGGCATTTCTGACACAGCAGACTAGGAGAGCAGGGGGCACACCAAGACACTGGCACTCGGAGTCACTAGTCGCAAGGCTAAGCAAACGCAAACCTCAACTACATGTAGCTAAACGTCTCTGTCACAACAGAGGCCTAAACAAGAGAGCCCAACAACGCCAAGCAATGCAAAGTTAGCACCTGCGCCTCGGGCAGCTGCTGGGAATGCGTGGGCCCACGCTGGCCTCGGTGAACAGTCCGCTCTGCTCAAGTCCAGCTAAGACTCCCAAACCCATGGCCCTGTCCCCCACAAGCTCACAGGAATGTCCACAGGGCTTTATTCACAACAGCCTCAAACTGGAAATACCTCAACTCCCCATCAGCGGGTTAGCAAGACTGGCACACCCACAACGGAAATCACTCAGCAAGAAAAATGAACTACCCACACACGAGACACAGACAGCTCACAAAAACACCTTCCGAAGCGGAAGAGGGGGGCACACGAAATTCTAGGTACAGCACCCCTATCAAACACACTTGGGGGGCTGGAGTGGTGGCTTGGTGGTTACGGTGCTTGCCTGGCATATGCAAGTACACGGGTTCAAACCCCAGCAACCCACGTACACAACTAAGTGTCAGAGCAACGAAAGCCATGTGAAAAACTCAATAAAAATTGATTCTCTCTGTCTCTCTCTCAATGTCCTTCTCTCTTTAAACAAACACACACACACACACACACACACACACTCAGGCTAAGCCAACAGCGTGCTCAGTTCTGGACTCTGAAGCACTCAGGACTCTGAATCTTCTACTTGCGGATGAGCAATTAGAAAAACCAACCTTGCCAGGAACGGAGAGGGAAGGCAATGGAAGAAAGAGCACAAGGGGACTTTGGGGGCATGACTGTGAGCCGTGTGCCTGAGGTCAGCACGCTCTATCATGCATGAACTTTGTCTCAATTAAAGCTGCCCCACAAAACTGAGCTGTTGCTCTGTGAAATAAAAAACAACAAATCCCACAGAGGAAATATAAAGCTCATGCTTTGTACAGACTTCTTAAACAGGACTAACAGTGAAGTCAACACCAAGAAACACGAGAGAGTGAAGGAGGGTACAAACGCCACAGCCGAGAGCTCCGGACCTCAAGAGGACCTTTAGCCAAGTGAAGAGGTGAGCCCCAGAAAGAAGTCTGCAACAGACACGGCCAATAAAGGACGGTGCCCAGAACCTTCCAACAGTGCCTTGCAAGTCACTTAAAACTACGGACATCCGGGGCAGCAGCAGTGCATGCGTGAGACGTGGGTTCGAACCCCAGTGCCACACATGCACAAAGTCGAAAGCCACATGAGAAACTAAATAAAACTGATTCTGTCTTTCTCTCGCTCACTGTCCCTCTCTCTTTTTAAAAAAACAAAAGAACATCCCAAGCCCAGGCTGGTGGCACATGCCTGCAACCCCAGGAACTCAGGAAGCTGAGGCAGGACGACGGCAAGTTTGAGGCCAAGTCTCAGCAATTCAGGGAGGCTCTAAGCAACTAAATGGGGCCCCGTCTCAAAATAAAAAAATAAAAAGCACTGCGGACGTGGCTCAGTTGTTAAAGTGCTCTGAGTTAAGAAAAACAACTCAAAGGAAAAGAAGCAAGCCAGGCACTGCTCCAAAAAAAAAAAAAAAGGAAAAAGAAAAAAAGAAAAGAAACTACATGGCCTGACACACAGCAAGGGGCCTGACAGGTGAGTCACAGGGAAGCGCTAACTGAACCACAGGAGCACCACTGCACCTATCAGAACCACGACTGTCTGACGGGCGTGAAGGGACAGAACCCCAGCCCCGGGCTGCAGCGCTCCGGGCCTCTGCTGTGACTGCTCCAAGAAGCCCGTCTTCCCAGCAAAGAGCAGACGCAGGCGCAACCAAGTAGGTCTAAGAGGGCGGCGGGCAGCTGACTGGAAGGTGGAGAAGTAAACTGGGAAGCTACTACACATAGGACGTCCCCTCGGGGACTACACCGAACCTTGGGAGCAGCATTTCCTGGGCAACATGTGGAAACAGACGACTTCTGGATTTCACAGGGGCTGGGGAAAGCTCTGCAGCTCAGAAGGGGCCAGCAGGGCTCAACACCCCGCCATGAGCAAGGCCCGCACCTGGAGAAACTGCTCCACACAAAATGCCAGGAACACCTGTCGATCCAGGGACAGCACAGGGCTGCGCGAGCGTGAAGGAAGAGACCGCCAGGGACGTCAAGCAGAGGCCAGCGACATAGGGCAAACGAGAGTGCCATAGCCAAAGTCCGGTGCATTCGATACTTCAAGGGGGGAGAAAGCAAACGCAGCAAGGGTGAGCCCTGAGAAGGCACAGCACTTCGATGAGCTCCATGCCTCGCGGGACATCAGGCTGTGAGAGCGCAGCACCCAAGGCCTCAGCTGCACAGGCCCCGTCCTCAGAACTGTAGCCCAACTGCTGCGGAGGTGGGGCTGTGGGGAACCAAGAAGGCGCCCAGGTGCAGGATGCCCACACCAGGGGGACTCGCAGGTGCCAGGGAGCCAACGTGGCAGAGCTTTTCCACCTTCCTGCTGTGTTCTTGGCTGGAGCTCTTCTTTGGCTTGTCCCTGTGGTCTGAAATCTGCAGCTCAGCAGCAGGGAGCACCCAACAGCGACACCTGCTGGGCAGGGCAGAGCAGCAGCCCATGGGCTCCTGGGAAGGGGAGGGCTACTTAGGACTGCAGGGGTTTTGTGGGTTTGGTTTTTTTTTTTTTTTTTTTTTTTGCTTCCAACACAAACACACACACACAAACCACATACTGTTTCATGTTTACTGATAAAAACTAGTTACAAACAAGAAACAAATCTTAACAGGAAATTTTCAAAGACCATTCCTTGCCACTATTTCTTAATGTTGATTTGCAGCTGGAGCAGTGGCTAGAGGTTGGTGTCAGGGAAACAAAGGCCAGGTGGGAACATAAATAAAGCTGATTCTCTCTCCATTAAAATGCCTCTCCAGACATTTCATCAAAAGGGCCACAAATGGCATGTAAACGTGAAGCCGTGCACTGACAGAACTAGTCACTGAGCCAAATCCAACTACAGTGAAGCGCTGCTAACACACCCAGGAAGCAGCTGGAGCGTGGCTGGAGCGGCGGCTGCCCGGCATGCATGAGGACACGGGTTCAAACCCCAGCACCACATACACAACAGAGTATCGGAGCAATGAAGGCCACATGAAAAACTAAATAAAATTGATTTTTTCTCTCTCTCACTGTCCCTCTCTCTTAAAAAAAAAAAAAAAAAGGAAAAAAATGAACTTTTTTTTTCTTCTTCTTTTTTTCTTTTTTGTTTTGATACTGGGGACTGAATCCAAGAGGCAGTTTGCCACTGAGCTACATCCCCAGCCCTCTTAGCTGCTGAGGCTGACCTTGAACTTGGAATCCTCCTGCCTCAGCCCCCACAAGGAGATGTGTTCACAGCCCTGAACCACTACATCCAGCAAATGGCTGAAATTTTAAAAGCCAACCATACCAAGCCAGGTACGGTGGTGTATGCCTGTAAATCCAGCAGACTTCAGAGGCTGAGGAAGGTGGATCGCAAGTTCAAGGCCAGCTTCAGCAACTTAGCAAGGCCCTAGGCAACTTGGTGAGATCCTGTCTCAAAATAAAATATAAAAAGGGATGGGGATGTGGCTCACTGGTTAAGAGCCCCTGGGTTCAATCCCCAGCAATCACACCAAGCATCAGCAGTGAGGTAGACTCAGTGCCTGAGAACAACGGTCCAACTGCTTAGAGATTTTTTTTTTTTTTTGAGAGGACAGTGAGAGAGAGAGAGCGAGACAGAGAGAAACAATTTTTGTTGAGTTTTTCACATGGCTTTCACTGCTCTGACACTTAGTTGTGTATGTGGGTGCTGGGGTTTGAACCCATGTACTTGAGCATGCTGGGAAAGTGCCGTAACCACGGAGCCACCGCTCCAGCCCCTAGATTTCTTTTAAGATTAAGATCCACATCCAGCGCTTGCAGTTTTGTTTGTGACAACCAAGAACAGGACAATCCAAAAGCCTTACAAACATATGTAGTCTATCACACAATGGATTAGTACCGTGCAATAAAAAGGAAGACTACAGTAGTCAGTAGATTCTGTGGCTTTGCTTTCCACAGCATCAACTACTTGTGGTCAAGCAAGGTCTGAAAATAGGAATGGATAAATCCAGAAATAATCCCTCAGCTTTAAATTGCTATCCTGCTCAGGCTACCTGGGGTGTGAACCATCCCTCTGTCCAGTCGGTGAGAGCTGGCCACACCACGTGCCCCAGGCAGCTGAAAGATCACATTCACCTCTCTTCTATAAAGGAACACTGACTTTGTTATTCTATTTTATCGCTGTTGTGACTGCTGGGATAACAGGATACTGAGTTGCCGATTATGCTGAGTTGAATGAAGTCTGACAAAAGCAAATAGAACCACCAAAGGAAGTGGGCAGTGGGAGGGAGAGAGGGAAACCAGGGGCAGCGGCAGTGGATGAGGAGGATGGCTGGCCTTGACCATCAAGAGGGTCTTGGTGCCTCGCTCTACAGCAATGACCCCAACAGGTGGGGGACAGAGCACAGAGACTCCTAGGGGAAGACAGACGATCAGCAAGATGTTCATAGGAGCTTCACCAAGAAAAACACCCAACGGCCCACCTACATGAGGGGATGGCAGCCTAATTCATGGCATGGTACCCAGATGAGGGCACGTGTCCCTGAGCTGTGCCAGATGGCTGAGAACCAAGCGCAGCACTCTAGCCGCTCAGCTACTGCTGGTGGGGTGCAGCTGCACGGCCTCACCTCCTCCAGATGTACCCTGCACCAAGGGCTCCTGCAAGTGTTCAGAGAGCAGTGTTTAGAGAAATCCAAACTGGAGACAGTCCTGAGGCACAGCGGCAGAGCAGGTGCAGATGGGGAAGTCCCAGTGCCACTCCTTGCAGAGCAGCTCCCTGCAGGAGGCACTGTGGATGCTCCCACCTCCCAGGCATCGGCCCAGTGAAGAACCACTGAGGTTAAAGGCTGAATGACCAGAGATGCAAAGCCTCTGAGGGACACAGACCAGGAAGAAGGCTGCAATCCTCACCCTGTCCAGGGCATGGTGTTTACCTTGGGGAAGGGGATCTACAGATCCATCTCACCTGTGCAGTGGCTGTGAGATGGATTTCAACAGGGTAGTAGAGCAGAACCCTCTGGCAAGGGCACCTGCTCCTCGACGGCAAAGAGGTGGGCCAGGAGCACACTCACAAGGCGTCCCCTTCTCTGGGCCACATTGATTAGCATTTTCAAACTGGTACTGGAAATTCTTTTCTGATTCCCTGAAAACACCCTGGAGCATCATACCTGTCATCTGTGAAGTGCACTGCGTTTCCTGTGAACCTGACAGCTTTGACCTGGCTGAAACTCTCTTCACTTTTTCTAGACAAGGGGTGGAAAAATAGCCATAAAGTTCTGTTACCTTACTCCCAAAACAGGAAAAGCAGGAAGCATAATATTTATTTCCTTTCAAAACTCAAAATTCCTATACAACGAAAGTGCCCAATAAAACGCTTGCACTCCATTCTGTCAGGCAACTGAAAAGGTCACTGAGGTAGCTTAGGGTTACATAAAAGAAACAAAGACTGAGCAGCCACCCCTGCAGCTTCGGGTAGATTAAAAGGTTGACCACTTTACAACTGGATCCTAGACATGAAAGTCAGCACGTGTTCAGAGATTTCACTAAAATCAAGTCAGACAGGCAGTGACTTGTTTACACTTCCCTGAGCATGGACTAAAGTCCCAAGTCTATGTCCCACACAGGGATATGTCATCTTCTACCTACATGCTTTTTATTCCTATGCATGGCCCTGCCCACACCTGAGTTTTGGACTTGTGCCTCCAGAGCTGTGAGCATGAAGTCTGTGGTGTTAAGCCACCCAGATGGTAGCACTTTATTACAGCAGCTCTGGACACACCCCCAGGTCTCCCTCCCAGTCCCAGGATGGCTGGCTCAGCGCGAAGCTAATACAGTGGTTGAAAACATTTTCCTGGCTCTTTTTTTTTTTTTTCAGTTGTAAAACTGAGGCAAATCATTATGCCTGTTATTTGTCTGTGGAAACTTCCACAGACTCTAACTATTCCCAAATACAGCCAAGCATGCCTGAGCACCTATGCAAGTCTACCTACACACCACGGGGCTCTTCTGCTAAGTCTACCTTTATGCTGGGACCCACTGCCTCAAGAACACTAAGGACAAACCAGACAGGACACGCAGGAGGCAGGGGAGCATCCCCTCGACACTGCACTGGTTCTCAGTGCTGCTGTTTGTTTCATCACTGCTATGTAGGTCAACACAAACCTAAAGTGTCTTGGAACAATACCATTGATGACCTCACAGTTTCCAAGTGTCAGAAGTCTGGGCCAGCTGTTCTCTGCTGCAGCCTAACAAGGCTAAAATCAAGGTGCTGGCAGGGCTGCAGGCCAACGTCACTGGGACTGCTGACAGAGTTCAGTGCCACGTGGCTGTTGTACTGAGCTTCCAGGCCCCAGACCCTCCCCCTGCCCAGCCTGCAGATCCTGCCCAGCCTGCAGATCCTGCCCCTTCCTTTCCTGTGTAGCAGGTCAACAGGTGCAGTCCCTCCCTACTCTACTTCTTACGCCTTCTCCTGATTTTGGGCCTCCTGCAATTTCTGGGCCACAGGGAGATCCAGAGCAATCTCTCACTCTTACGATGGGCTGTTTATACTTCAACTACACCTCTCCCAAGTCCCACCTCAGCAGTCCTTGACTGTGCTTAAAATAATCAGGGCACTGGGATCCTAAGAGCTATCTTTAGACTTCTGCCTCCCAGGTGTACTCCAAAATTCCATTTACTAACATGTAAAAACACACACAAGGGCTGGAGCAGTGGCTTAATGGTTGGAGCACTGGCCTGGCATGCATAAGGACCTGAGTTCGAAACCCAGCACCACATACGCAACCAGGTGTCAGAGAAACCAGAACCAGATGAAAACTAAACAAAAATTGATTCTTTTGCTCTCTCTCCCTCTGTTAAAAAAAAATTCAACACACACAATACACTTCTGTGATAAAGCTCTGTAAACAAATGTTCAAGTTTCATTCCTACAATCTAACTGACAGTACAGCTGAAATAACAGGTGAGGCTCATATCAAGGGCAATAAAGAGAGAAAATAAGTTTTTGTTCATGAAAACATCCTTAAGAAATGTAAAGTTCAACAAAAGACTGGACAGAAGCAGCAGCAGCCTGAACTGAATTTCCTACACAAGGGCTCAACCATTTCCTTCTGTATAAAGATGAGAAAATAATACCAGCCCACAGTCCAGACACTGGGCTAAAAAAATGTAAAGCAGAAACAAAGACCCAGCTGCCAAAAAAAACCCGGTGTTCACACACCTGACCACACCCCATGGATGAGCCCCTGCTCAGAGTGGCCCATCTGTCCTTACCCTCCCCTGAACTTCCTGTGCGGTGTAACCAGTACACTTCAGGGCGTTAGGCTGCAACTAAAATCACTTCAGCTTACGTTCCACTCTCCCCGGCAAACTCCTCAATCCAGCCACAGGGACAAGCTAGCTTCAGTGGGCGTCCCACTCAGCAACTGGGGAACCGAGCCTGCGCCCAGGGCCTGCTGGAGTCACAGCCAGGCTGCACCAGCCAATCCGGGTACCCGCACAGTGCACACAGGTGCATCCCCCAAACTGGGCGGCTGGAGAGCACCCGCCGGCCAAGGTCCAGCTCTCCGTCCTCCGCGGGTTCCGCGTCTCCTCATCCTCCCAGACTCCTGGGGCCCCATCTCCTCGTCTTTACGGCCTCCCCGTCCTCCCCAGGCCCCACCTCTCCGGCCTCCCAGGCTCCCCATCTTCCCGTCCTCCGCGGCCTCCCTGTCCTCCCCGGGCCCCATCTCCCCGGCTTCCAGGGCCTATCTCCCCATCTCCCCGTCCTCCATGGGCTCCCTGGGCCCCATCTCCCCATCTTTCCGTCCTCCCCAGGCACCATCTCCTCGGCCTCCCAGGCTCCCCGTCCTCCGCGGGCTCCATCTCCCTGTCTTTACGGCCTCCCCGTCCTCCCCGGACCCAATCTCCCCGGCCTCCCAGCCTCCCAGGGTCCCCATCTCCGCGTCCTCCGCGGGCCCCCCGGACCCGGCCCTCCCTCCAGCCCTCGGAGGGGCGGAGCCCGGGCAGCAGCGGAGACCCAGCGGCGGCTCCACCCGGAGGCCCTGCCCCGGAGCCGGCGGGGACCCCGACGTACGCTTGTACTCGGCCATCAGCCTCTTGAGCGCAGTCCCCGCCATGTCGCCAGCAGCTGCACCGGCCGCCGCCTCGCCCGCGCCCCGACGCCGGGGCCGCTTCCGGGTCGCCACCCCGCCGGGAGCGCTTCCGGGGCGCGGCGTGTGAGCGGGGTCGCGCACTGGGAGCCCCGCCCACGCACGCCGCGCCTGCGCAGAGCACGTCCCCGCCAGCCGGGCCCGCTTAGTACCCGACGCCTTCCTGCCCTGCGCACCTGCCAGCCTCGGGGACGGGAGCCCCGGCAGGAGCCGCGGAGGCCGCACAGGAGGTTCTCCGCCGTGCGGGCCGAGGATCCTGCCCCGCCGTGTGTACCGGGCGCTGGCTTCCGCAGCAGCACCGGGGAGGCCAGCACCTGGGCAGCTGTGCCCGACCCTGCGGCTGCGAAGGCGGCCTCCCTGCAGCTCCCGCGGGGGTCACCGGGGCGAGGAGCTCCTGGGATAGGGAACTTCCGCTAAATCAAGTTCCGTCCGGGGCCCTGGGCGCAGATAAAAGGACAGGCAGTGCTTAAGATGGGACAGTTTAGTTGGGGCCCCTTAAGTTTTTTCCAGCTGTAAAGACTACACGATGGTGGGTGGGAAGCTGAGACGCGCCAGCAGCAGGAACAGGAGAGTGGAGCAGCCGCGAGGAGGTTACAGGAAAGTTCAGCTTTGAGGGCTAAGCAAGACCTAGTTAGCATACCTATTGATCACAGCCCCCAAGCTGTTGGTCCCCTCTTCCCCCTGCAGGAGCTGTCTCGCTTAAATAAATCCTGTTCCTTTCACACTTGCCTGGCATATTGTCAGCCCAGATAGAAATTGACTGTGAGCTGCTGCTGGTGTCTGCTGCAACACTGGAGGGCAGAGCCCGCAATTAAGAGCTGCAGCAGCCACCGGACAGTGAAGCATTCAGCTCTGCCAGCCTCGGCCCTCAGAGCTGAGGCTGGCCCACGTCCCCTGCCATGACTTTCTGCTAACACTAACGGGCTTTTTGGCCGCAGAGGCCTGCAGCTTACAGACCGCACATCTTGAACTTGAAATAAGGCCTGTCACCTCCTCAGGCTTCCACTGAGCCCAAAGATAATGGGAACATATTTTTAAAGCTATTAATGCTGGGCTGGAGTCGTGGCTCAGCGGTTCAAGAGCTTGCCTGGCACCGTGAGGCACAGGTTCTAACCCTGCACCACATACACTACAAAGTGTTGGAGCAACGAAAGCCACATGAAAAACTAAACAAAATTCTTTGTCACTGTCCCTCTCTTTAAAAAAAGATTAATGCTGACAGATGTTACTTTAAATGTATTTATAGCTTTCTAAGATGAAGGACAATCTGGAGTACATGCCCTCTTTATCCCATTAGGTGTGGTGGGGGAAGCTCAAGTGGCCTATTCTACTACATCCAAGGAACCTCTTGACCATACTGCTCATCGAACTGAAGGCACCTCACACCACCTCTCAAAGGTATTTCTGGGGGATGGCAACACCTCCTCCCAAGTACCATCTAGGCAACTGCAAAGGGTCCCATCCTCACATGATGCTATAATCCCCATGCTCCTGCTGGGTGGAACAAGAGCCCTGGGGCCCCAGCTGTGCTCACACGTGGAATGGACCAGATGAGCCCAGCATCTGCCCTGGTCATATCTCACCACCATTTACTGAGACATCTAAAAGCAAGTAGGTATTAGTTCATTTTCAAGACAGATAAGTGAGTGGTTTTCAATTGCACAGAGGATGTGGACTCAATTTTTTTTTTTTTTTTTTTTTTTTTTTGGTGGTGCTGGGGATCAAACCCAGGGCTTCATGCATGCAAGGCCAGCACTCTACCACTAAGCCACATTCCTACCCCTGCACAAAGGGAAATACAAGCAAACAGCAAAAGGACCAAGACATCTCAAGCAAACATCCAGAGTTGCCTGCCTCCTAAATCTTCCCTCTCTTTACACTGGAACGGGGAGAGGAAGGTGTAGCACTATCACCTGTAGGTTCAGATCAGCTGGTGGGCAAGTGAGCTTTGTGAGAGCAGAGGATGCACTCTGGGCAGGGCAAATGTGGACCCACATGGGTGATATGCCAGTGGAGGAAGCAAGGTGTCAAGGACTTCCAACTTTCCAGCAATTGGCTCCTGCTGAGTAGCCTTGACGGGTCATCAACATGACACTGAGTTATGACATGTGCCCCAACCTTCAAATGCAGTGTTTAATATAAGCCAAAAGACAGAATACCAAACTATATTTACTGTTTACAGTAGTAAAGGACAACAGATAATGTAAAAATTGGTGAACAAACAAAAGAGCCAAAAGATGTCCCACCCGAGCCCATACAGCAAAACAGAAACCGGAACACCTGCAAGATTTCAAGCCAGTGAGATGACGGGTCATTGCCAGGTGACTATAAAAGGCAGAGAATGGCCACCCAGCAGCAATGGGTCCTGATGGGACAACAGGCAGAACTATGGACATCGTGATGGGTTTAGAACCCCGACCACCTCAGAACTGCAGTCCCTGTGCTAATGCATAATTTAATGCACATCCGGAAACCAGCAGAGTATGAATCCATAAGAACACCAAGCATCTTTTCATGAGTTTCTTTTGCACACTGTGAAAAGGCTCTTTTACACAACAACATAACTGCAAATTCAATGATATTTCATCTTTTTATATAGAGACCATAATTATTCATTAGAAGTAAATCTGATGCCACAACACAATTCCCAAATGAGGAACATGGTAATTATTTTTGTTTGCTTTGGAAAGGGTAAAAGCTGGTTTTGGTTGGGTCAACCGTTGCCACACACCCACATCCAGGCACTGTGGATGGCAGAGTCCTGGGCCTCAGGCCCAGAGGGCACAGGCTCAAGCGCAGACTGACTTTCCTCTTCACCTTCTAAGCATTCCAGTATTTTGCCTTCAGCTTTACCATATGCTTGAGAAAGCTTGCAATTTAAAATAATCTGTGCCCAACAACAAATGACATGGGTGGGTGGACAACAGCCCCTCGCTCTCCCAAATGCACACCTGTGTGAACATGAGCCTCCATGTGAGTGGGACGAGCAGCTCCAGGTGACCACAGCTCCATGCTGAGAACTTGGCCACAGACAGAGCCAACGTTTGGCCACAAGCTAGGAAGAAAAATGTTTTGGGAGGGGGAAGAAACAAAAAGAACAAAACAAATCCAAGACCTTACAACTTGTTTCACCTAAACAAAGAGCAACGTGATTGGCCCAACGTAAGCTGAAGACTCATCCCTGCAGAGTTTTGAGCTGCACCTGAAGTGCGTGGAGAGGATCATTTCAATGACGGTCCTCGGCATCCACAGACTCCTGTGTGATCAGTGTGGTCGCGCACACCATTCAATAGCAAACGCAAGGATGATGGCAGGGTGTGGGGAGGGTCCCTCTGCAGGCCACACCTCCTGTCTGCTGCTGGAACACATCAATGGTGTCCTCGTCCTCCATCTCCAGCTGTCATGGTCCCAGGAAGGCCCAGTGAGAAGGAACAGGGAACATCAGAAGGGAAGATGCCCAGATACAGTGCCCTTGATTGTCCCCACCTAGAGACACAGCCTAGTCACCCTCTGCTGTGCTGTCCCACCCCTCCGAGCAGCAAAGGAATGTCATTGTGAAGTCACAACAACAACTTTCCACCTAGTTCGTCTGCCCTGAGAATGTTCACAGCCAAGAACTTGGACATAAAAAGTGATTAAAAAATAAACTGAAATATATCTAAATTCCCAAGGACAGCTACACAAAATCAATTCCAGTAAAGAGCATGTGATGAGTACCACAGAGCCCTCAGGACCCGTGGGAGCCATGGCAAGTGTAGCAGGCCATGTCTACAAAACCCTAAGCCCTGAGGGTGCCAAGAAAGGGGCCACAAAGTACAAGACCCATCAAGGACAGGGACCACTGCAGGCCCTTCCTGCCACCCAGAAACCAGGGCAGAGGTTGGTGAGCCTTCTCTCCTGACACAGCAGGCACAAATGTCCTCCCACCCTCTCCCCGTCTGAGCAAGGGAGCCTCTGCAGGTCCCAGAGACTGACCAAGGCCAGAACAGGGGTGCTCCCCCTAGGCCCTGCTGCAGATACTCCTGGGGTGGCTGGAGCCAGAGCCTCCCTCTCAGGCAGCTCTACTTACCCTACTCCAGCCCATTACCCATGGCCCATCCCACCCTGCTCCCTCCCTGGGGGGGGGGGGTCCTTGCAAAGCCCACCACTCTGGCTCAGTTATGTATGATTTCCAAAAGTGGCTAGAAATCAAATACTTACTGCAAAAAATATTTTCAATGTTAAGTGTTGCTATTAAATGTTTTGCAAAAATATTTTCACATGAAACATTACAATTGATCCTCTTAAGGGAGAGGTACCATCTCCATTTCACGAATGGACAAAACTGATACAAGGCCACCAGGTGGTGACAACAAGCGCTGCACTTGGACTTGGTTAAAGAACGTCTAGCTCCAGGTGCAGCACTTTCTGCATGCACTATGCACTGTGCCACAAGGTGGGGTGGCTGCATGTCATCCACTGCCCACCAGACACTCGTGTAAGATGTGCAAGACAGCGGGTTCAAGCCTCGCGTCCAGCCATAAGCTAAGAGCAAATGCTCAGTCCACACAGCTGGGCAGGGGGAGCTCCGGCAGTCCACAGGGGCCCGCAGCAAAAGCCCTGTGGACTCCCACCCTGAACACAAAGGTAATGTCTGACAGAGTGCTGGGGGGCTCTTTGAAAAGAGCTCAGAATGCCAGAACTTTGATCATTCCCATGGTTAAGGAAACTGTAAGGCATTCTCATGCAGCCGAGAGGATTCGCCAGTAATGATTCCCAAGAGCAACTGGGGAGGAGCCCCGGACAGGCAGAGCTGGCATCATACCTGGGCTGGAGTGTCTGTTTCATTAATTGGTTGCCCATCAAACCTGAATCTAATCTGTCTCATTGACAAGCCCTGGAAAGAAAAAGCAAGTACCATTAAAAACTCCCAGACCACACAGCTTAATTCAAGAAATCAAGAATGCATGTCACACTATCAGAATTCTGAATATAAATCAAATTATGACCCAGCTGCACATACGATACTGGTGGCCCTTGTCTATGTCACATACTACCCCAAACTAGCACTGTAGGACCAGCTCTGGGGCCCCCTCCACCCTGCCCTACCTGCCCACTCTGCCCTGAAGCCAAGCAGAACTTCTGTGCTGCTGGCACCACTGCTTCCCCTGTCGCAAGCTCCTGCAGAGAAGGTCAGGTGAAGGGGCAGGAAGGCCACATGGAGGGTCACGGGAAGGAGGGTGTTTTCCATCACTGCTGACGCAAGACTGAGCTAAAACGGTGGCTCTGCTCCCTCCGACGCTGCACAGAAGGATGTGAAGGAACACAGAGGCTGCGCAGTGGGCTGCTCGCTGCTGACCGAGGACACTGGACCTCGGGATGCAGCAGGGCAACTAGCTGCAGCAAGGACGGCCAGGAGGCAGGGACAGAGCATGCGGCTGACTCTGAGCAGCTGTGTCAACACTGCCACCTAGACCCCACGTCAGGGCGCCATGCAATCCTGAGGCAGTTCCTCCTGTAGCAGCTGACAGACAACCACTCTGTAGACGGAGGTACCCCAGGAACCCAGGGCTCCTCAGTCCTCCATCTGTGCTCCAGGATACTGGACAGAGCCTGGAGGCTGCCACTCCCAGGACGTTTAGTGACTCAGACTGCAGCATCAGAATACCTCTGATCACCCACCCCAGCAGGCCACCATGTGGACCCAATCACCCGTGCACATGGCACCTTCCACCAGCACTTCAGCATGTGGTCCTGACTGTCCACAGGAACCAAGGCTCAGGGCACATCTAGGAAAGACAAGCGTGAGCTCAGGCCAGAGGAGCCAGCACTCAGAACACCTGTGCACACACACCCACAAGCATGGAGCCCCAAGGAAGGCGAGAGCTGTAAGCTGCTCCTGAGCAAGACACGAGCATGCAACAGGAAAGGGCAAAGTAAAAATCATGACACAGTAAGAATGTCCGCATGGAGTGGGAAGAAGGCATTTGTCTCAACGTTGATGCCCACTGTTGATGCCCAGACAGGAGACCAACAGTCAGACCCCAAGCAGAACAGGAGATGGGAAAACTGAAAATGAGGAGCTGACTGCAGGAGGGCTAAGAATTCCTGGGGGAACTGGGGACGCAGACATCAAAGAACTGAGTGAAAGTCAGCTTCTGGGCAGGAAGGGCCTAGAGCCCCAAAAGGAAAGTAAGACTACCACCTTGGAGAACCAAAACGAAGGTCAGGCCAGAAGACGGCTCCAAACGCCTTCAGAGCAGAAGCAGGCCGCACACAGGGGCTGAGTCTGAAAGGCACTGGAGGCAGCAGCGGCTGGAGGGCAGAGAGCTTACGAGGCATTCAGCTCCACACACACTCCCTGTCAGAGCACCTGAGACTGCAGGGCTGGGAACATCACCTCCAGACTCTGGCCCAGGAGAAGGCCAGATGCATCCAGAGATGCACAGCAAGGAGGCAAGGGGAGCTCCAGAGGGACCCAGTTGCACGGTAGCCTTGCTGCCAAGTGGGCAGGAAGGCAGTAGGAGCTCTGGGCAGCAGGCTGGCATGGGGAATGACCCCTGTGCCCACCTGCCCCCGGGGCCCCTCAGTTGTCAACACCCAGACACACACAAGCAGCTGAGCATGCAGCTGGGTCCTAGTGACACTGCACCCATGAGCCAACTCAGCCTGGACTTGGCGACAGTGTGGATGGCAGCCTTGGGAGGCCCCAGGACCACCTTTAGAAGTGAGCACCACACAGGAGGCTGACCCTGGGAAGCAGAGAAGGATGAGTACACACTTCTTACCACGGTCAAGGGGGCGACAGTGACCCCAAAGAGCAGGGTGGAGAGCAGGGAGGGAAAGAAGGCCTGGGACCACTCTAGAGAGGTCTCTATTAAATAAAAATCCAAACAGGAGCCAGCAGAGCCAGAGTGGAGCACAGGACAATGATGACTATCTTTCTAAGCACTGAAAGGCGGGCTCAGGCAATGCACATGTGCCAGCGCCCACTCGGAGACAGGGACCCCTGTGAGGGCCACCCGGACACAGAGCTGGGGCAAAAGCCGGGGGCCCAGCACACTAGGCAGCCACCATGGCAGACAGCAAGCAGCTGCCAGTCAAGGACAGTTGGACCGCCAGGTGACCTGGAGGGCACCCACTGGTCAAAGGACACCCCAGGGGCCCCACAAAGAACCGGACAGACAGACAGGCCAAAGAGCTATCTGTGTGGCCCACTACCAGCAGCATCTGGAAGTGATGGGCATCAGGACACTGTTGGAGGGCGTGGTGAGTCAGCGCCAGAACTGGACACTTATCAACACGGGACAGAATCAAGCCTTTCCAAACAAACTGGAGGGCCTGGGGCAGCTGGGGCAGAGGACCTGCCTGGTACACCTGAGGCCCAAACGATGCACACTCACACTCTCTCTCTCTCTCTCACACACACACACACTCCACACACACCACCACACACTCTCTCACACACACACCACACTCATCACTCTCACATACACACACCACACTCACCACTCTCACATACACACCACACTTACACACTCACACACACACCACTCTCACATACACCACACTCTCTCACACACACTTACACTCTCACATACACACCACTTACAGATTCTCACACACACACCACTCATCACTCTCACATACACACCACACACTCACCACACTCACATACACACCACTCACACACACCACTCTCACATACACACTTACACACTCACATATACACACTTACACTCACACTCACAAACTCACTCACCACTCTCACATACACACCACACACTTTTACATATACACTACACTTACACTCTCACACACCACACTCACCATTCTCACACACCACTCACACTCACATACACAGCACTTACACACTCACACTCCGCACACATACTCAAACACACACATACACGACACACTCACACACCCATACACACACCCCACTCACCCCACACACACACAACCACACACACACTCACACACGCCCCTAAACACACTGAGAACCAAGCTGCAGATGAGGGCACTCTCTCCACTGGCGCAACTCGG
The DNA here is from genome assembly GCA_004027875.1 of Aplodontia rufa. Classification (NCBI taxonomy): domain Eukaryota; kingdom Metazoa; phylum Chordata; class Mammalia; order Rodentia; family Aplodontiidae; genus Aplodontia; species Aplodontia rufa. Next base: position 42,357 of record PVKS010003210.1, on the reverse strand, counting down.
CAAATACGTGTGTGTGTGTGTGCGCGCGCGCGTGTGTGTGTGGTTGGGGAGCGGATTGGAATGCACCGTTTGCAACTCCTGGGGTTCACAGGCCCAAGCACTGATCCCTGGCAGCGAGAGAAGACATCAGCAGACCTGTGTGGCTGCCCGAGTGCACCCCCGCCCTTGAAGGCTGTAGGCAGGAGGTGGGGTCCACACTGGAGCCCCTGGACCATCTGCGGATCTGCAGGAGCAGGGAGGCCGCCCGCACCTGCCTCTCGCAGTAGGCCTTCATCAGCTTGCTCAGCGGGGTGTGCCTCTTGATCTTGAACTGCACCACAGAGCCATCCTGCCCCGCCACTTTCAGGTTGATGTGGTCGTTCTCCGTCTTCACCCCCTCCTGCAAGAGACGGGAAATGCTTCACAGTCTGCTCAAAGCAACTGCAATTTTAAAGGGCAAGTCTTTAGGTAAGGTTTGGTTTTGTAAAAGTCATCAAAACAACTTAATTCTTAAAATTCTCCAGCAAGTTAGCCACTCATGTGATTGTTTTATTTTTACACAATTTATTTTTAACTTCCCCTCCTTGAGCGCCCACACGTAAGGAAATGCAGTGCACAGCTAGAGTCTCAAAGGAAAAAATCCACTTAAGAATCATCCAATAAAAAATCAAGAGAAAATCCATCTTTGTTTTAAAATCATTCTTATGAAGGTAAAAATGCACATTCACAGGTAACACATAACTATAAACCACTGGTAAAATAAAAACAGTAATTACGATCTCGAGGGACACTGTGGAACACTGAAGGGGCTCTGCAGGGACCCTGAGGTTCCCTGCTGCCGTGGAATGGCCAAGACGAGAGCAGCCATCCTTCAGGCAGGGCCAGGGTGCAGCGAGGCCCTGGTCCTGGAGTTTTGTGTTCATATAATTCAACGTACACACAAGGTACTCAACAGCAGCGTAATAAGGGTTTCTCGTTGCCTGGAAACACATTTTGAATTGATCTCAAAGTCTGTTAGGGGCAGTGAGCCAACTGCAGGCCACTTAGTCTGAACGGGAAGTGAGGTCCCAGAGCAGTTTTCTATTTTCCAGAGCATGCCTGGCCCGCCAGATGTGCCACCTCAAAGCCCACGGGAATGAAACACTGAGGACCCTCTGGACCACCGAGGCCAAATGCAAAGGCAGTCTGCCACACACAGGCGTGGCTCTCCTCTGTGTGCATTCGCGCAGACCCAAGCGCTGATGCCCTCAGAAGCCAGGCTCCGCAGAAGCATTCTGCTCCTCTGACGACAGCTGCTCCCCTCCTTCCTTGGGGTGGGCGAGAGTCAGGAGGCCCTCACTCTCTTCCTGCCCACCGGCTACACCTGGCCTAGAAAAGGGAAGCAAGGTGGACAAGGCTTGCCCATCTGCGGGCCATGGAACACCCTGTGCTCCAGACCTGGAGGCCACAGTAGGAGCACAGCCTGTCCAGGGAGCTGGGAAGTGGCACTTGGGGTGAGGGAGTCCACAAGGAGCCTGCAGATACATGTCCCTGCACTCACCCACCCGCTCTGGTGCAGGGCCAGTGCCTTCCTTCCATTCAGGGACAGCAGGGCATGCTGCCAGCTTGCTCCCTCTCCAGAAATGCTCCAAGCATGGGGAAGTGTCAGGATGGGAAGGGTTACAAGGCCCCCACTCCACTACAGGGACCCATTTCAGCTTCTCCTCCACTGCCCAACAAGTAAGGAAGATTCCTTCTTCATCTAAAAACAACGGGTGTGTTCAAAACAGATGCAGGACCAGAACATGAAGCAAACAGGAACCCAACAGGGGCCAGCACAGGCAGATGGGTAGGCCCAGGATACTTCTGCCCTCCAACACCAGGACACCAAGAACAATGGGCCTGTCCCAGAGCTCAGAGAATCCAAGAAGCAAGTGAACGAGAAAGATCCCAGGAACTCGGGAGGCTGAGGCAGGAGGACTCAAGCTCAAGGACAACCCAGACAACTTAGCAAGACCCTATAAAAACTAGAAAGGGCTGGGAGGTACCTCAGTGGTAAAGCACCCTTGCAATCAATCCTCAGCACCTCAAAAGAGAAAGGTCACATTTACTTTATTTAACTTCACCAAGGTCAGATTCCTGTGTAACACAGCAGAAAGACCACACAGCATGAGCTTAAACTGATGGTGAGACATCTTGTCCCAGTGCCCAGACCCTCCCAGAAGAGGACAAACTGCAACACAGTGACCTGACTGAAGGAGTGGCAGGAACACCGGGTGCCCGGGTGTGACTGGACTCAAAGACCCACTGTGTTTTGCTTTTTCATCTCTAGCCCGTGTCCCCAAGGCCATCTTGCTCCCCTCCCCTCTTATCGGGAAGTGCCTAGACAACAGACAACCTTGGCAACTGGTCTGGAACCCTCCCCTTCAGCAGCTCTGCTTCCCTTCCCTGACTCTAATAAATACTGTTACTTTGCTCTCTCCCTTTCCGGCCTTGGATTTCATTCTTCAAATTCATGAGACAAAGAGCCCACCCAACCCAACTCTGTTATGAAGTCACCAACAAAGCACAAAGGCATCTGGACCTGGGCTAGGATTAACAGGTACTCACCCAACACTCTGGGTGGGCATGGGTGTAAAGGGAGGGGCATGACAGCATGGGGCCTGGGGCTGCTCGGCTGCACTGGACCGAGGATTTCCTGGAGCTGGAGTTCCTCAGTTCTACCAGGCGGCAAGCACGGTCTTCACAGTGCCAGCCAAGGCCTTCTGGTGGGCCTCCCCAGTCCTGCCCTGCCAGCCAGGAGCCCTCACCTGAAAAGGGAGGGCGGTCTGTTCCAGGACGAGACAGGTGTCAGGCGGCTGGTTTTCCACTGGTTAGAACTCAGGGCAAAAACCGTTCATTAGAGGACAGCAACCTTGGCCCTCGCAGGACTAAGGGGAACCTGGGGGGCGCACACCCCAAGACGGCGATTAGGTGCAAGTGGAACGGCATGCCCCCCGGCACAGCGATGGGGCGTGGGCGCACACCCCAGGACCGTCCTGGGTGTGGGCCGGGGCCGGTAACGCAGCTGGGTGGGACGCCGCGCTGTCGGACAGGGGCGGGCTGCCCGCTCCAGCGTCTTCCGTGCATCGCGCTGGGCGCTGGACTCCGACCCGGCACCAGAGGTTATGCGGGGACAGGGGCGGCTGCACTCGAGAGTGAGGACCGAGCGGGGTCGCTCGATGGCTGGAGCAGCCTGGGCAGGACGCTGGCTCGCGAGACCCGGCCCCGGACCCCCTGCGAAGCGGCTCGGTTGGGCGCCGGGCGGGCCTGGGGCGGAGTCGAGGGCGGGCGCGCGCCCGGGGCGGAGTCAGAAGGCCGGGTAAGCGCGCGCGGGGCGGGGCCGCACCAGGGGCGGGGCCGCACCAGGGGCGGGGCGAGCGCGGGAGGGGGCGGCGGGCCCGGCGGGGGGAGGGGCGGCGGCGCGGTCCGCGAGCGGAGCCCCGGGCAGGTTGGCGGCTCCGCGGGCGGCGAGAGGGGCGGGCGCGGCGCTTACCTTGGGCTTCTCCTCCGACATGGCTGCGCGACGGCGGCAGCGAGACGACGCGGCGGAAGAGGCAGCGCGGAGCGGGCGAGTCACGCTCTGGGCCCCACCGCTCTCCCGCCGCAACTGCTCGCGGGGCCGCGCTTTATCCCCAAATCCCGGTCTGCGGGTTGGCTGGGTGGGGTCACGTGGTGGCGCGCGTGCACGAGGCGCGCTCCCAGTGCTTCGGGCGCGCGCCTGGAGGCCGCGGTTCCAGGCGGTTGGAAATGCGTCACTGGGCGGATCCCCGCGTGTCCCGTTGCCCCGGGGGCGCGCAGGGTTCCGGGATGGGAGACGCGAGACGCGGGCCGTGGGACGCGGGGGGGGAGGCGCTCAGGGCAGCGGGTAGAGGGTACAACGCCAGGGGTGCGCAGGGCGCGGGGGCTCGGGGTAGTGGGTGCGCTCAGGCCTGGAGGCTTCCAGGCGTGGCCGGCCCAGCGCGGGTGTGCAAGGTCAGGGGCCAGGAGGGTGACTTCTGGGGCCTGGGTACCACCTTCCCGGGTGGTGGAGGTTTCCCAGTTCCGCCTACCCAGCCCTAGCCACGTTTAGCTCCGCGGGCAGAGCCCAGGCACGTGGGTGTCTTTCCTGTGTGCAGACTGCGCTTCTCCCAGGTAAAGGAAGAGTAGAGCAGCCTGGCAGACCCTCTGCAGGGGCCAGGGAAAGGAGCATGTCCTAGAGGGTCACCAGCTCTGGAGCAGTGCCCCTCACTGACTTGAGGGGAAGTTCCAGCAGCAGGCCAGCAAGCCTCGTGCACTGAAGACACCCTCATTTTGTTGGTTGAGCAGCAGGCCTGCACAGATTCCTGGATCCTGAATCTCCAGGTGGGGTGGACACACCATCCTCAGGGGTTCCCCCAGACATGCTAGGGGCTGCCTGTGTCCCCTGCTCTCTGCACCTCTGACTAACCAGACTGCAGCCCCCATCTCCCACTTACCTAATCCCAGTTTGGGGCTTCCAAACCCCCAAAGCAAAAAGCACCTGGGAGGACAGGGTGGTGTGAGGCACAGGAGGTCACCCCTGTGACCCACAGTGTTGCTGTTGCTACAGTACTGTCCTAAGTCACCCACACCACAGGAGGAAACCAAGACAGTCGGAGGTTAAATGGCACACCCAAAGTCACAGCACTGGGATTTGAGTTCAGGTGGCAGTCTTGCCCTGTGCACTGTGCTAACTCTTGGCTGTAAGGGTAGACCCCAAGAAAACAATGCGTGTGTGTGGAGAATTTGTACCTCAGAAGTTAGAGTGTCCCCCCATGGGCCAGGAGTATGAGTGCTGACTGTCCTTGTTCTTCCACCTACATTCTGATGCCCTCAGGCAGTGGACGGGTTGGGACTGACATTTACCCATCCCCAGGAGTGCCAGGCCAGGAGCTGGCAACCATGCTCCGCAGCCGCACAGCAGCCTCCAAGAGCCTCAAGTGGGAGGCTGGCTGCACAATGTCTGCAGCCAGGAAACGACAGCATCTGGATTTGGACCTAGGTGACCACACCATGTCCCTCCTGCCCCAAGCACACAGACAGGGACAGTGCCGCTGCAGAGCCCAGCGTCTGTGGACTCGGCCTCAGTCTTCCACTCTGTAACATTGGCTTCTTGGGAAGACCAGTGAGGTCTCTTCATGAAGGTCGTAGGCACGAAGTCAGAGGCAGCCCCCAGCCCAACCAGGTCCGCAGTTTGGTTCCTTCCTGCATTCCAGAAGGTGGATCATGGCTGGCCTCTGGCTAGAGGATGTCCAGGTGAAACGGCCAGCTCGGCTTCTGGGAGCCGGGAAACTCTCCAGGTGCCAGTCCTTGCCAAGATGGATGTGGGAGATAGATGGTGACTTCAGGGTGACTCAGGACAGGCAGCCTTCAGAGACCATGGTACTCAATGGAGCCCAGAGCACTGTGAATTATAAATGTGACTATTGTATGCACCAAGTTCTCAGACTGTGAGGGCTGTGGGAGACATTACAGATTAGAGTTGTTGAAGTGAAAAATGTGTAACTTAGAACTGAGGAAGCAGTACCTAGATGAGCTGCCACTGAAGTTCACTGAGCCACAATCCAACACGCAATGGAAGGCGACGTCACTGTTAAAAGGGACATGTAAGACAAACAACAGAAAAAAGATACTTGTATGATGGTGAGGTTTTTTATCATTTTTTTTAAAAGGACAGTGAGAGAATTCTATTTAGTTTTTCATGTGGCTTTCATTGCTCCAACACTTCGTTGTGTACGTGGTGGCTGAGTTCGAACCCACAGACACACACATGCAAGGCAGGTGCTGTAACCGCTGAACCACTGCTCCAGCCCAATAATGGTGAATTTTAATAAGCAGGTTGTAAAACTATGAATTTAATTTCTATTTGTGTATAAATAGTGGATGAAGCCAGGTGCGGTGGTACACACCTATAATCCCAGCAACTCAGGAGGCTGAGGTAGGAGGATCAGTTTCAAAGCCAGCCTTAGTGAGTGAGGCCATACGTAAGTTACTTACTTACCCTGACTCAAGAAATAAAAGGCTGGGGATGTGGCTCAGCAGTAGAGCATTCCTGAATTCAATCCTTGGTACCAAAAAAGAAAAAGCATAGTTGATGGAGTGGGGCTGCAGCTCCCACTCTTCCCATCTGTCCTAGATCCCTTGAAATAACAAAAAAAAGGTGCACAACAGCGTCCACAGCAGCTGGAGGAGACAAAGCTGCAGGACGTTAACAGCACATGGGACTAGCTGGACGCCCAGAGCTCAGGGAGAAGCATAGCCCAGCACAAGCAAGGTGGGTGGACGGGCAAGCAAGCTGCCCAGCTAGGATGGCCCTGGAGCCTGTCCCCAGCCCCTGGGCTGCAGCCGCAGGAGGACTGGGCCCATGGCACCAGGACGAGACCCTAGAACTCTCCAAAGGTGGTCCCGGGCCTGAGGAGGTCCCTGGGCTGCCCAGCACCTCAGACCCCCAACATCTCAAAAAGCAGAGATCCTGCGTGCACGACACCTGTTCAGTGCCCTCTTCTGAGGAGATGGCAGGGGACAGGCACAGCGTCCCCAGACAACAGCCGGAAAATGCATGGGAGCGTTGCTGAAGGAAAACTTGCTAGGTGCTGAAGGGCAGGAAGGCGTGGCTATGGACTTGAGGACCCCCAGTTACAGGACTGAGGGCCAGGAGGTGGGAGCGCAGTAGGTGGTGCAAAGGCCAGGTCCACTGACAGGAGCTCAGAAGATGCAGCAGAGCCAAAGGAGGGGCAGCACTCAGGAGAGGGCCTTGAGTGGCCAATAGCAGGTGCGGGAAGATGCCCACAGCCTGCCATGGGGGGCCTGCAGGAACACGGGCACCTTCCTGCCCTCAGGGAGGACTGGCTGTGTCAGAGAGATCCCTCCCACCAAAGTCACCAGGAAATCTGTGTTAAAGAAAATCTGTTTTAAAGAGCCAGGTGTGGTGGCACACTCCTGCCATCCCAGCAGCATAAGAGGCTGAGGCAGGAGGATCACAAGTTCAAAGCCAGCCTCAGCAACTCAGTGAGGCCCTGTCTCAAAAGGTAAAAGGGCCGGGGATGAGGCTCAGTGGTTAAACCCCCCTGGTTTCAATGGTTCAATCCCCAGTACCAAAAAAAAAATCTGTTTAAAGAGATCAGATAGCTACCAAGATACAGCAGAGACCCCAGAGCAAGGAGCAGTGAGTCTTTTCCTTTGAGCTGTCCACAATGCTCAGCTCAGGCTGCCATAAAACAGTAACATATGGTGCATCACTACACCTATTTATTTTTATTTATTTACTTATTTATTCACTTAGGGTATTGCTAAGTTGCTGATGGCCTCCACTTGTGATCCTCCTGCCTCAGCTTCCCAGGTCGCTGGGATTAAAGTCCTGTGACACTGTACACTGTCTTTGACTTGTCCTTTCTCCTACTTTAGGTGGGCCAGGGGTTCAGGGGTAGGTGGATCAGAGTGACCTTCAGGTTGGTCTTGTTCTAAGATGCAGGATAAGTTTCAAAACAGCATTGCCTAGGTCAAGTTCTACCTAACATTCCTGCCTTTTTATTTGATAAGAAAGGGGTGATGATGTCCTTAATTACTTCCTGCTGAGAAGGGGTATCTGTTGAGGACTTCTGAGCAATTCTAGTGGAGCTCAGCAGGAGGCGGCTCTGGACCCTCTGGTCAGTGTGGCACTGATGGTCTTCTGTGAAAAGGAGGTGAGGAGCAGGAATGGAGGGCCCAGCAGCAAGAACAATGATCATAGGGAAAATCGGGAGAGGAAAGGAGCCAGGCAAGCTCCTGCCAGTTAGCGGGTAAATGGATGCGTTAATTCTGCACAGGAAGAAGATTCACTACTTATAGTCCAGGCAGCCAGAGAGGAAACGGGACAACTTGTCTTAGCTGGAGGCAGGGTCCTGTAGAGGAATTTTAACTAAGGGTCTAATGAAACTGCTAGAAATAAAAATCACAGGGTGTTAAGTGACTTTTGAAGGGCTCTCAGGTAGGTTCCACAGAGCCAAGAATCAGTGAGCTTCAAGCTAAGTCCAGAGATTTCTCAGCTAACACAAGAGGAAACGGTGGAAAAGTGAACAAATGAACAAAAGACAATTTTAAAAAGCAGAGCAAACGATCCTGGGAATGATTTCCAACGGCCCAACACAGGTGTAATGGGAGGAACAGGAGAAAAGAGAATGGCAAAGAGGGAGTCTGAGAACATGACGGCTAAGAATTTTCCAAAAATAAAGAAAGATACCAGGCCACAGATCCAAGTTCAGAAAGTCCTAGCCAGCAATAAAAACAGCTTTTAAAAAGTCATACTGTATTCAAAAGCCGAGCATCGTGCAGACAGACGGGACGGATGGGGACCAAAAGCAGAGCACACCTGTCATTAAACGATGCACAGGAAGACAGGAATGACACATCAAGGTGGCCAGCCCAGATTTCCACACCCAGCAAGATACCTTCTGAAAACGGAGGGGGGCGCCCCAGCGCTAGGTCACATGGCGAGCCCACGCAGCCAGACACTCTTACAGATGGCAACCAGAACGCCAGAAAACGCGTGAAAAGCTGTGTGCAGTGGCCACGCCTGTGATCCCAGCAACTCGGGAGGCTGAGGCAGGAGGATCGCAAGTTCAAAGCCAGCCTCAGCCACTTAACGAGGCCCTAAGCAACTTAGTGAGACCCAGTCTCATCATAAAAGATAAAAAGGACTGGGGATGTTGCTCAGTGGTTAAGTGCCCTTGGGTTCAATTCCCAGTACCAGGAAGGAAGGAAGGAAACATGTGAAACTTTAAGAGCTACGCTAGATTAAGAAATGAGACCCAAAGTAAGTACAGAGCTGATGGGGTAACTTTCCAAGTATTCTTTTCCTGTCTCCTAGCTCGACCTGTGACCTTGTGTGGCACTCCACACCATGTACAGAGAGCAGAAGCCCCAAGAGAAGCCTATTTCTCTGGCCAGAGAAAGAGACCCTGCAAGCCAAACCATGTGTTTTGTTTTTGTTATTTTTTTGGTATCAGGATTGAACCCAGGGGCGCTCAACCACTGAGCCACATCCCCAGCCCTTTTTATCTTTTGTTTTGGGGCAGGGTCTTGCTGAGTTGCTTAGGGCCTGGTTAAGTTGCTGAGGTTGGCTTGAACTTGGGATCCTCCTGCCTCAGCCTCCCCAGTCACCGGGATTACAGGCGTGGCCACCCCACCCAGTGCCTGTGGTTGTTTACTTTCTCTCTCAAGGAGGACCCTGTCATAAGAGCTATGCCAGAACAGAGCAGAATACATCTTTCTGGCCATAGACGTCAGGAAAAGGGAAGCTTGTGGTCCAAAAAGGGTCAGGAAATCCCTATTGCCTTTAGCCCCAGGGTCACATGGAGGTGCAGGGCAGAGGGAGTGGCTCAAGTTCCAAGCAAAGCCCTGTCTTCATATCCACTGTTCTGTTAAAGGAGCCCCTGAGACCCCGTGACAGTGACAGACATTGTGTGTGCCTCAGTTCCAGGCTGACCTCCAAGTTGCCCCTCTGCAGAGAGGGCCGCGTCAGCAGGGGTGCGGGGTCTCAAGAACTGAACAGAGGCAGGATCCATGGCCACAGGCTGAAAGCAAGAGTCGTGGGTGCCCTCTAAAGTCCTGAAGGAAATCACAGATGTTCTCCAAAGGGCTTTAGCAGGACCCAGAGGGTCACAGCACACTTTGAAAATGTTCAGTATGGAATTCACACACTCAGTGTACCAAGAACAAGGAGAGCATGATCATCTCTCAAGGGAGATGACAACACGGATCAACCCAAAGGACTCAACGGTTGGAATTAGGAGAGTGTGATTCAGCTATTACAACAGTGCTTCTCCAAGGAGAAGAAAACGCTCTTGAAATCACTGAGGAGACAGAAGTTCTCAGCAGAAAAGTAAAAAATATATTTTGAGCACTAAATGGAAACTTAGAATTTAAAAACATGCTGGACATGGTGGTACACGCCTGTAATCCCAGCAATTGGGGAGACTGAGGCAGGAGGATCACAAGTTCAGAGCCAGGCTCAGCAACTCAGTGAGGCCCTAAGCAACTTAGTGAGATCCTGTCTCAAAATAAAATATAAAAAAAGGGCTGGGGATGTGGCTCAGTGGTTAAGCACCCCCGGGTTGGTCTCAGAAGCACGCTAGCATCAACAGAGAAAAGACACACGGGGCACATGAAGCAGACCTATAGAAATGATCCAATTTGAAACAGACTGTTAGAACAGAGCCGCGGGTATCTGCAGGGAAACCCAGAAGGCCTGATGTTCACAAAATGCTGGTTGTCACACTCCGGATCTCCAGTTGTGGCAGCAGGACCCCAGGGCAGGAAGTTCAGAGGTGGGGCCCGGGCGATGACCACAGGGAGCTCGAGCAACTTGAGGGACTAGTACTGCGGGTTGGTGACTGTGGGCGGGGGTGCGTAGCCACAGGAAGCAAGACGGCATCTCATCTCTGGCCCCTTTCCCTCCCTCAGCTCCCCAGACTCCTTTTGAGAGCAGAACATCTTGCCTCGGCCCTGCCCTGGGCTCAGAAGGACGGACTCAGCCAACCATGGGTGAAGACCGCTGACTCTGTGACGCCAAAATAAACTTTTCCTGGTCCAAGCTGCTTTTTTTTTTTTTTTTAAAGAGAGAGGGCCAGTGAGAGAGAGAGAAAGAATCCATTTTATTTAGTTTTTCATATGACTTTTGTTGCTCCGACACTTCATTGTGTACGTGATGCTGGGTCCTGAACCCGTGCACCCACGCATGCCGCGCAAGGCCACAACCACAGAGCCACTGCTCCAGCCCCTTTATTTAGTTTTTCATGTGGCCTTCGTTGCTCTGACACTTCATTGTGTACACAGTGCTGGGGTTCAAACCCACGTCCTCACGCATGCCAGGCAAGTGCCGTATCTGCTGAGCCACTGCTCCCGCCCACCAAGTGGCTTTTGTCAAGTATTTTGGTCGCAGTGACAAGAAGCTGACTAACACTGGTGCTGAGAAATGTTTGAAGAAGGACTGAAAAACGCATAGATTGTGGGAGAAGAGATGGATTAACAGATTCAAGCCTCAGCGCAGAAACTCAGCCAGGACATGGCATGCAAACTGCAGGAAACCAAGGTGGCCGTGGAAGCCGCCAGAGGACCGCCCCTCACAAGGGCAGCAAGGGGAGAGGCCACAGACCCCATGCAGCCCAGGGAAGCCTCAGGACAACAAGGGTCACCTTCTAAAGTGCCAGAAGCAACCCAGCCCGGAACTCTGCCCAGGGAAACAGCCCTGGAAAGATGGCAAAGGGAAGGCAGTCTCCTGGCCTCTCAGCGTGGGCAGTGGCAATCTTCCCTGATGCCTACTGGCAGGTGATCAAGGGGATGAGAGGCCCCATCCTCTGGATGTCAGCTTCTTTCCCCAGTCTCGCCACCACCATCCCGCCACCTCCACACAATGTGGCCATGTGCAACGTGACCAAGGTGACATGATGGAGGCCATGCCTGGATGTCCCCTCACCAAGCCTGGCTTGACTGACGCCTGCTAAGTTCAGCCGAGCCAGGAACTCTTCTCCCAACACAGCAAAACACTGTCTCCCGGTGCCCTCCGGCAGGACAACGTGAGCTGTTTGCACCTCCAGACTGAAGGCCACACCTCATCCATGACTCGCCCTCCCTGTGCCCACTGTGGGCATCAGGAGGATGCACACTGTCACCCTTGACCCCATCCACCTTCCTAAGTAGTTCATTTGTCACATCCTTTGCACACCTTGTGTGACAGTGCTTCTGTCTCTTCCTGGGACACAGCATTCAACTTTTTATAAAGTTAAAATAAATATAAAATAATGCCAAAGGAGGTTCAGGAGCAATGGCTCAGCGGTGCTTGCCTGGCATGCATGAGGACGTGGGTTGAAACCCCAGCACTATGTACACAAGGTGTCAGAACAATGAAGGTCACATGAAAAACTAAATTGATTCTTTCTCTCTCTCTCTCACTGTCTCTCTTTAAAAAAAATCCAAAATGGATATATCAGTAAAAAGCTAGGTAGAAAACCGAAAGAGAAACAAAAGAGAAATTCTGGAGCTGAAATGTGGGAGGCAGAGGGCAGCGGGCCAATATCTCCAAATGCACGAAGAAAAAGCTGTTGACCAAGAGCCCCACACCTGGCACAGCTGTCCTTCACAAGTGGGGGAGAAGTTAAGACATTCCAGGTAAACAAAAGCTGAGCTTGCCACCACTAGATCTGTGCTGCAGGAAGTGCTCACACAAGTCCAGAGGGAAGGGTGCTGGACAGGACCCTGTCACTGCACAAAGAAAGATCTGCAGTCCGCGACAACAGGGAGAATCTACTAGACAGATGGTTAGGAACTGCACTTTTTCTTTCCTATATGATCGAAGAAACTAACACAAAAAATACTATTATTAGCTTAAAATTAGTATTTTGGTAACTTTGGTTTGTAACTTCACCTTTTGGTTTTGGAATAATTTAAGAGGTTAATGCATTAAAAAAGAGAATTGTTGGGCTAGAGCTTGGCTCAGGGGTTATGGCGCTTGCCCAGCATGAGCAAGTATACCAGTTCAAACCCCAGCACCACATACACAGCAAAGTCTGGGAGCAACAAGGGTCACATGAAAAAGTAAATAAAAATCGTTTCTCTCTTTCTCTCTCTCACTGTCCCTCTCTCGTAAACAATTGCTAAAAATATAAAAGCAATTATTAGTTTCTGTTTTTGGACATAGTGTGTAAAAACATGCACTTTCGTGACATCAGTACCTTTAAGGGGATAAGAATGGAGGTATATTATAGAAGCCGAATTTTTGTGTTGAGATTAAGCTGATATAAATTCAAATCAGAGAATTAAAGTGTTAGAATGCAAATGTAACCCCCATGGTAACCACAAGGAAAATAGCTATAGAATATACAGTAAAGAAATTATAAATAATTTAAGCTTTTCACAACCAAGAAACTCGCTCAAGAGAAGACAGCTGTGTAGAAAGTGAGGGCAGAGAAGCTGGAAAGCACAACACCAATGGCAAAATGAGACAAAGCCAGTCCCTGGCCGCTCACCATTCTAAATACGAGTGGACCAAACTCTCTCGCTAAAAGGCGGCGATTGGAGAATGGATCTGAAAAGCAGCCCTGATTCCCCTGCATGCTGTCTACAGGAGACGCAGCAGGGTTGAAGGTGCAGGATGAGGAGGCTGCAGGCTAGCGGCACCCTCGAAACAGCTGAGGACTCGAGATCCAGAGCAAGGCTGCGGGATTCCCTCTGCACTCGAGGTCCTCGGAGCAATGGCGTCTGCAGGGAGAGGGGGTGGGGAGTGGTCCAGTGGTTCAGAATTTGTTTCGTGAGATGGCAAAGTTCTGGAGACGGAGGTGGGGACAGCTGGCAACAGCGAGCATGCTTATCCCTGTGCTGCCTGCTTGACAGCAATCAAGATGGTGATTTTATATGATTCTATCACAACAGAAAACTGAGTCATCCGACCTGTGAATGTGTGAATTCATCTAGAGGTTGTTTGTCTTTTTAAGAGAGAGGCACAGTGAGTGAGAGAGAGAGAGAGAGAGAAAAGCAATTTTATTTACTTTTTCATGTGGCTTTTGTTGCTCCGAGACTTCGTTGTGTACATGGTGCTGGGGTTTGAACTTGCATATTCATGCATGCCAGCCAAGCGCTGTAACTGCTGATTCACTGCTCCAGCCCTCATCTAGATTTTTAAATTTTATTTAATTTTTATGTGGCTTTTGTTGCTCCAACACTTCTTTGTGTACGTGCTGCTGGGGTTTGAACCCGTGTCCCCGCACATGCGAGGCAAGCACCATAACCACTGAGCCACCACTCCAGCCCCAGTAATGTAGCTTTTAGTCTATCAGTCTTACACATATTTGTCTAATTCATTACTATGAATTTTGTGTTCTCAATACTATCGTAAATGCTGTATTTATATTTTCAATTTTTTTGGCTTCTGTATAAAAATACTTTTTTTGAGAGAGAGAGAGAGGGACAGTGACAGGGAGAGGAAAAAGAGAGTCAATTTTGTTTGGTTTTTCATGTGGCTTTCATTGCTCTGACACTTTGTTGTCTACGTGGTGCTGGGGTTTGAACCCACATCCTCAAGCATGCCAGGCAAGTAATGTAACTGCTGAGCTACCACTCTAGCCCCAATACCATCCACTTTCTATAGTGGGGGAAAAAAATCTAACGTATCAAGTATTTATTGCTGAATCATGAATTATGCAAAACTTGGTGGCTTAAGACCACCACCATTTCATTTGGATATATTTTCTGGCTCAACAACTCAGCTTGAACTGTGCCAGGCAGCCCTGCAGCTCTGGTCAGCAGGTGGCTCCACAAGGGCCAGATGTCTAGGGTGGCCTGGCAAGTGTAGTGCTGGCCGTCCCCAGCCCACTGCACCAGCTGGACAGATTGGGCTTCTTCATACCAAGCAAATGTCCTAGAGAGGAAAGCAGAAGATGTCAGGCCCCATTAGGTCCAAGGTTAAGTCCCACAAAGTCACAGGAGCCACCTAGCCAGCCAGGCTAGTGTGGGAGGGGCCAAGAGGGCCCTTGCTGCTGAGATCCACACAGGGAAGGGAAAGGAAAATGGCGATTCAGCCAGCAGATGCAGAGGTGGCCCTGTGAAGAGAGAATGGGTTGGGGGCTGGAGCACTTGCCATCCATGTGTGAGGGTTCGGGTTTGAAACCCAGCACCACATAAACAGCTGGGTGTCAGGGAAACAAAGGCCAGATGGAAAAATAAATAAAACTGATTCTAAAAAACAGTGAATGGGTTTATACTCTGAGTAGGAAAACCATGAACAGCTGCAGGAATCAAAGCAGACGATACAGCTATGGGAGAGAGGTCGTGAGCTGTGAATGTTCACACGCATTTCAACACCGCTATGGGAGAGAGGTCGTGAGCTGTTAGCGTTCACACGCATTTCAACACCGCTATGGGAGAGAGGTCGTGAGCTGTTAGCGTTCACACGCATTTCAGCACAGCTATGGGAGAGAGGTGGTGAGCTGTTAACGTTCACATGCATTTCAACATAGGTGAGGGTGAGGTGGTGAGCTGTTAACGTTCACACGCATTTCAACACAGCTATGGGAGAGAGGTCGTGAGCTGTAAACATTCACATGCATTTCAACACAGCTATGGGAGAGAGGTGGTGAGCTGTGAATGTTCACACGCATTTCACACAGCTATGGGAGAGAGGTGGTGAGCTGTTAATGTTCACACGCATTTCAACACAAGTATGGGAGAGAGGTCGTGAGCTGTTAAGGTTCACACACATTTCAACACAGCTGTGGGAGAGAGGTGGTGAGCTGTTACCGTTCGCACGCATTTCTAGACAGGTATGGGAAAGAGGTGGTGAGCTGTTAATGTTCACATGCATTTGGAAATTAGATTAAATTGATGACTTGTCAGATGTCTCCTCTAACAAACACATTTATGAAAATCAATCCCATTTATGTTAAATCTAATTCACTGATTTTAAAAAGTTAGCTTCATAAAACCAATACATCAGAAGTGTAATCAAACAGCAGAAGCCATTTCTCCCCTGCTGAAGAAAAATCCTAGAAGCAATGAATGTTGCACTTTAAAAATTCATAGAATCCAACATTCTATTAACTGACCTCCTAGAAAAACATGTGGGCTAGTGATCTTAAACACATCTTTACTCTTACCTGCTTATCCAATTTAAACTGAACCTTTATTTAAGTGAAATCACGTGAACTGAGAGTCATTTGGATCCATTGCCCTTAATTTATGAGCACTCATTTATAAGCCAATTTGGTATCATGTTAACATAACATAAACATAACACACATACACAAACATACAACATAGGTGTACATACATACATACATGAAAACCAACAAGAAACAAAGACTGTAGAGCTCTGAACAACTGACCTCTGGGTAAAGACAGCAGGAAGGGCAGAGGCCAAAAAAGAATTTCTTTAGTTAGGGAAAAAAAAAAGACTGATTGAAAAAAAAATGATCAAAGGTGAATTTCACGATAAAAACCATGTACTCAAAAAATGCAGAAGTTCAAAAAAAATATGAAAGGGCCATCTTTCCATTTTCCTTCCTTGTGCCCTACTGGAGAGAAGGGAGAAGCTACAGAAATTAGGGCGTTCCCCAATGTTCCTGGGTGTGCCACCCATTTTACAGGTTTAATACTAGAATGTTAGGCCAATACCTCCATTGCCCCCAGGCAGAATGCAGACAGATCCCCTCTGATCTAGCATGAGGGGGGACAGAATTTCAGACTACAAGAGGAAGCAGTTTTTTAGGTTCTACAGCCAGTGGCCTGGATTCAAAACTGCCATTTTTTCTTTTTGTCCTAGGACTATCTTTCCAAAATTTTAACATGTAGCCCAGAGGGCCATCTAAGAAATTTTTAGGATTTTCCCCTCTGCTGGCATCCTCTTTCTCTAGAGTAGAATTCTTACTTCCCATCCCATTCCCTCTAACAGGTATCTTGTGTTCCTGAATCCCAAGAGTTGTAGCTTATAGCTGAACTCTTGAGAGAAAGTTCCTTATGTCCCTCCCCCAGCTGCTTCCTCCATTTCCAGCCACCTCCCCCCATTACCAGAGCTGTGGATCAGAAGTTTGCATAGTCATTTACAGCTCAGGCACACTCATAAAACCTCCAGGATGTCTGACCACCGGAAGTATCAATCTCCCAAATCCTGAGATTTTCCTGCTGTTGGTTCATATCCAAATTACCTGGTCTGTGCAGGGCCCTTTTCCTGCTTTACTGATTGGTCTCCAGTTACGAGTTTTCAGTAGGCTCCAGCAATCATTGCTTCCTCCCCCATCTGAGGCCACTGCAAAAGGCAGTAGGATGTACATCTCCTCTTAGAAGAGGGAACTTCACAATCCTAGGTGACTTATCATGCCCCACCTTGGGTGCCAAATTGTTAGAAATACCAGGTGTGCAATAAACACATGGTCAGAGGTGTGTGAGCAAGACAAACTTTCCTCCCACAGGAGGGTGGGTTCCCAGGGGGAATTCTGAAGCACACACACTTCGGCGGGCCGTCTACCTACTTCTATCTCCAACCTGATGCAATCTGACCCTTCGCTCTATTGGAGGAACTCAGGGGTACAATCTGCATGATTAGCTAATATAAAATTGGGGTGGGTACAGAATATCTGTAATGGGATGTCTGATGAGGAATTTAAGGATGGATTATCTCTGACCACATGGTTCCCAACCTAAGATGGGTTCTTCCTTTTATATGCAAACCATAAGGCAACATTTTGGGACTGGAGAAGTGGCTTAGTGGTTCAAGCACTTGCCTGGCATGTGTGAGGACCTGGGTTCAAACCCCAACATCACATATACAACTAAGTATCCGAGAAGCAAAGGCCAGATGAAAAAATGAATAAAATCAATTTTCTCTCTCTTCCTTTCTCTTAAAAAAAAAAAAAGGACTACATGCTGAAAATGGACCATCAGACTTCCTATTTCTCACACTTTCGAGAAAAACATGAACTAAAAAAGTTAACTTAAAACCTGGACAACGTGAATAGTGCCGGGAGCTAGCCCCAGCAACTCTTAGGGTCCCTGAAGGATGAGTGGGGTCGACGTGGAGGAAAGACCTGAACCTCTGGGGCAAGTTGCAAGCAGACACAGCGAGCTACTTGAGCAAAATGACATCCGTTCTTTATTGTTGAGCTTTTTTATACAGGTGCATAAACAATGCTTTCATTATCTGCCTCATTAACCAAACCGACCACCTGTAACCATTTAAACTGTTTCAGAGCACCAGACACAAAACTATCCACTTCATCATTAGTTCATGGTCAAATCCTCATGAACTGTTTCATGAATTGTACAAAAAGGCTTTTTTTCATAAAGGATAATATTGTTCTTAGTTCTTTATACCTGTTTGATAAACAGCAGAGATCAAACACTTTCCCCAAACTCTGACTCCCTATTTTCTTTCAGATGTTTCTTATTTAGCTATGTTATAGACCCTTATACCCTAATTAACTACTAACCCAAAACCACCCTGTTACTGGAACCTTACTGGACATTCTGTAGCTATCCTACAGATAGCTACAGAATTGTAGCTATCTGTAGGATAGTCCTATAATTGTTAATCTTAAGGATGTTAAGTTAAAACTTAACTTCTGCAAAGACAGGAAAGGCAACTTTTACATATGCTGTTTCCTTTGTTCCTTAGTTCCAATTATTTTGCTTTCTGTTTCCAACACTGCTTCGAAGTCAGTACAGCTTCGTCCCTCATGACTTCCATACGTGTTATACAAGTACCCTGCTCATCAATCCGTAACAGTTATTTCCAGTTTGAGTAAATAGCCCATTTCCAGAAGGGATGGTTTTGGCAATATCCTGGAATGCTGGCTTTGCCAAGCCCTTCCCCAAGTCTGGACCTTGTCAGACAGAAGCTTGGTAGATACTGCCTCCTCCATAATGGGTCAAGAATTGTGGAAGAAACTGAAGAAGTATTAAATACCAACTCCCCTGAAAAAGACACTACACCCCGGTCTTTTCAAAATCTTCTACCAAACTTTTTATGACACAGAAAACCACAGCATCAGCTATGATTCTAGCACAGCCTTGACAGCAAACCCACAGCATAGCAAGAAGGAAACACACGCTAGGCTCATGAACGAAGACCAATACTGCAGCCTCAACCAGGGGTGCTTTACCACTGAGCCACATCCCAGCCCATTTTACTTTTTCTCTTGAGACAGGGTCTTGCTAAGTTGCCAAGACTGGCTTTGAAGTTGAGATCCCCCTGCCTCAGTGTGTCACCATGCCCAGCATGACACACAAAACTCTTAAATCAGCCAGGTACAGTGGCATATGGTTGTAATTCCAGCAACTTGGGAGGATGAGGCAGGAGCATGGTGAGTTCAAAGCGAGCCTGAGCAACTTAGCAAGGCCATAAGCAACTTAGCAAGACTCTGTCTCAAAATAAAATATAAAAGGTAGGGGGCTGGGGATGTTGTTCAGAGATTGAGCACCCCGGGTTCAATCCTCACTACCAAACTAATAACTAAAAACGAATTAGTTTAAAAAAAAAAAAGAAAAAGAAAACCTGTTAAGTCAGTTTAGCAGACCAAGGTCACCAGGGTTACAATGACCATGCATGAAGGCCAGGCCCAGGCCAAGCACCCCATAGAGGGAAGGCAAATCCCTTCTCCACCAAGGCCCATCCAGCAGCTGGAGGGGACCTCTGCTTTACCTGGTCCTCCAATGCCGACCTCAGAGGATACCCACAGATAGCCAGAAACAGTGCCTCTTCAGGTACAAGGACATCCTTAATCCGTGAAGGCGACATGCAGGATTAACCAGGAAACTATGCCCTGCTGCAATTTGGCTAGTCACATTCCTAGAGCCTGACGGCCCTTGGGCAGTGACTTCTAGGGGTCCATAGAAGCAGAGCCTGGGACAAGGCCTGAGAAGCTGTTTCTTTGGGGAAGGTGGCAACCCCAGGTTGGAGGGAGGGGGTGAAAAGCCTGGGTCAGCCAGGAAGAGATGCCAAGAGGCCAGAGGTGAGCTGTGGGGCTGTGGGCGGTGATGGGGGCCCCGTGCTGCTGGGACCCTGGAGGGCCCAGGCTGAAGGCGAGGCCAAGCAGCGCCTGTGACAGACGGAGCCCTGAGACCTTGGAGGAAGACCTGGGCAGAGGGCACTGGGTCCAGTTTAAGAAATTCTCTGCTCTCCGGTGAATGCCTCTGGGAATGAACCCACCAGGTCACAGCTCAACGTCTCCCCACTGGCTCAGTGAAAGGCACGTGCTTCTGTGGACAGCCTGAGGTCCACATGGCACCTACTCCAGCACCAAGATGCAGCAAGGGACAGCAGCAGTAAGGAAACCACCAGGACGCAGCCCTGGGCTTGGGTCCCCTCCGAGGCCCCCAGAGCAGCACCCACTCCTGATTTCCCTCTGCTAACGCTCCCGGGATGGATCCGAGCCAAAGCTGTTCGGCTGATTCTTCACTGCAGAACGGGGCTTGTCCATGCAGGGCCACTCTGCCAGACGGGGTCACGGGAGGTGGTGGCATGGCCCGTCTCCGCTCAGCAGTGACCCCTGTGATCTGGTGGAGTGGGAGTGTGGAGGGGCGCAAGGGGCATTGTGGGATTCTCACCCATCTTCTCCCACCCCAGGTTGAGCACCCAGCTTGTAGAGGCTGTGGGTCACTGAACACATCGGTCAGCAGAACAGCTGCTGTTCCAGCCCACGTGAGGTTGTCAGTGGGATCTGACACACCTTCCCGCTGGCTCCTTGAATGCAGAGACTTGGCCATCAGTGCCACTGGAGTACTGCACAACAGACCTGCCAGACCCAGGAGCCCCCATCTTCCTGCACGGCCAAAGCTCCACACCAGCTGTCACCTCTGGCCTGGCCTCGCCCCTTCCATGGCTAGCTTTTGGGGAATGCTCCCAGCATTTACCCAGAATGATCTGCCGCAGAAACTGGAGGTCCCATTGTCCCAGATGGCGACCAGGTGTGACAGCTCTGGGCCAGGAGACAGAGCAAACTTGGGGCTCATAAGCTGTCAGTGCATCCCTTCTGCTTCCCAAGACTCTCCCCTGGCAAAGCCCACCTGGCACCCTGCTCAGCAAGTTCTGCCATGTCCAGTACACAACCAGGACAGGACTGGGTGAGCAGGGCACCAACCTGCTGGCCTGTCCTCCTCATCCTCAGGGGGCTGCACCCTGGGAGGGGTGCTGCTCTTAGGTCAATGCTTTGGGGTTTCCAGGGACACCTCCTCAGTGACTGAGTCCCAGGGAACACATTCCCTGGGAACATGCTGAAGGTCAGCTGTCTCACACCTGGACAGGGAAGAAGACTGGGAGCCAGTCCCGCAAAGCTCACCCTTGTGGGGGCCAGGACACCTCCCTCCATCTTTGCGGGCTCCAGGGAGAAGCAGTGAACTTGTGCCAGGACTTCAGGGCCATGACTCTGCCCTGCCTTGTTGTTCTGAAAGCAAGGCTGTCAGCACCTGCCCGGAGCCTGCTCCTCAGCCCCTAGGTGGCTGTCCAGCACGGGGACCAGGAAACCCCAGCTTTCTGGTGGTGAATGCTGGGGCTCAGGCTGTCATCTCTGCCATACCCCAAAGGGCCCACAGAGGGAGGCGCTTAAGGCAGGTGCCTGTCCCCAGTCGCCTTTCAAAGCTGTAAAGGCAGATGGTTTCCTCCATGTCCTGCACCTAACACCAAAGCAGAAAGCAGGCAGCTGGCAGTCAGGGGGAAACTCCAGGACATGCCTGTCCCTTCCCCGTGGGCCAAGGTTCAAGGCATGGAGCAGCTCAGGCATCACAGGGGGAGCCTGAAGCACACCCTCACCGACAAACCTACCCACTCCAGCTGCAGAGCAGGACACACCCGGAGACGGAGCACAGGGAACACAAGGAGCAGGAAACGAAGCAGGCACTGAGCTGTTTTATTGCAGACCAGTTAAGAAGTAAGGCACTCTGGATGTCATGTCTGGACCTTACAGTCATGCGGCTGCCCTTAGGACCAGAGGAAAGCTCAACCAAGCAGCCTTATGGTCACCTGACGGGGTGTTCTACACAGTGGAGAATCAAACCCCCTTACAATGGTCGTTCTACTTTCAACTCAACAACCTATATGAAGAAACTGCGGTTTTACATACACAGTATCATGTTAGTACAAAGTTCATGAAGTCTACTAGAAAGTTCCTTTTATGAAAGAACAAACCTTGACAGCTGCTATAAAATACTTAGGAATGTTTCATAATACGTCAAAAATCACTATCAAAAGCCCAAAAAGTCAGAAAAGTGGGACTAAAGCAGTCATTAAAGTCACTTCCTTGGCTGTGAGCATAGCATGGGCAGTGCGGACGCCTGGTGACCACCCACTGGTGGCGAGGATCACAACAAAGGCACCATGGGGGTGAAGAGAGATGCGCCTCAGATGCCACTCACCTGTCTTCCTAGGGGGAGTTTTCTGATTCAAAGCGACCTGGCCGCTGGGGCTAAATCAGAGCTCCTGCACTCAGCTCGGCCGGCCCTCAAGGGAGCAGTCTGCTAACCAGCCCTGCATCCTGACCTTAGTGGAAGGCGCACCCTGGGAGTGTGCAGACACCGCCTCAGAGGCCATGCTGCTCTGCTGAGGCAGGCAGTGTGTGCCGGACCCCCTCCTCCTGTGGCAGACCTGCCAGGCTCGCAATCCCTAAATGACCGCCTCCCAGACAGGCAGAGGCCTCCCAGACAGGCAGAGCTCCAAGGCTTGTGAGAGCATTTCTGAGGACGTGTGGCCACCCATCTGCCTTGTGGCCACAGGGTAAGACAGGTGGGTGCCTGAGCACCCACTCACACCTGAGAGGAGGACTCAGGCTTCCACAGGGACTCTCAGGCCTACTAAAGGTGCAAATTAAAAAATACCAACCCACTGGGGTTTGAACTTTTACATGAAATTTTTTTAGGGGACATCCTTTTGTGGGGGCAGCCAAGAATTATTAAAAAAGATTTAAGGGGGGGCTGGAGTGGTGGCTCAGTTGTCATGGCGCTTGTCCAGCATGAGCAAATACATGGGATCAAACCCCAGCAACCACGTACACAACTAAGTGTCAGAGCAATGAAAGCCATGTGAAAAACTAGATAAAAAGTGATTCTGTCTCTCTCTCTTTCATTGTCCTTCTCTCTTTAAAAAAAAAAAAAAAAAAAGATTCAAGGTGAGCTGGAGCAGTGGCTCAACCCGGGTTCAAACCCAAAAGTACGTATACAACTAAGTGTTGGAGCAACAGAAACCAGATGAAAAACTAAATAAAATTAATTCTCTTCAAAAAAAGATTTAAGGTGATTTTAACTATTTTTTAATGCTAGTCAACGTAGCTGCAGTTAGGAAGTAAATCCAGACTGCGTATGGGACACTGCTTTCAACAAAAGCTCCCTGAATTAACGTGTACAAAGGTTCAAAGAAGCGGCACAGACACCAGCCATGGTCGCCTGGGGAAAGGACAAAGGCTTGGTCAGCTCCCTCACCCCACGTGAAGTTTGCTGGTGGGAGCGAGGAACCTGGGTGCTCTGCTGCCGTCAGGCTGTTCGGTTTGTGACCTGTGTGCCAGAGACAAGCAGCGCAGCAGGAAAAGAATGTGGAGGAAAATCCAGCAAGGTTCACCCCAGTGACTGAACACAGAAACAGTAAAGGGGACAGAAGGCCACAAGTGCAGGGGCAAGAGCAGGACTGTCCCTCCAGGGAAGCTCCTGGCCCCTGCGGGAGGCGGCACAGAGTGGGGGTCTCCCTGAGCCTATGCGAGGAGCCCGCACCGCAGGAAGCCTGGGGACCGATGATCTGTCCAGCGCAGTCCTCTCAAAACTTCGCATATGGGTTCTGTTCTTTAAACAAACCTGAAAGAGAACGAACTTGAGTTAGAAGTGCACTTGCTGGCCTGGAAACAGCATGGGAGCACACTGTGGGCAGACCATCTGTAAGAGACGGGTCCAAGCAGGCTCACATACTACGCCTCTCCTTTACTGAAGTCAACCAGCAGCTGACTTTAAAACTGAAACTTTAAAGTTAGAAACAATAACTGTGACATCCTGAGACATAAAGGCCGATCTGCTGCCACTCAAAAAGAAAGTAAAATATTCAGACCAAATACTTCCTTCCCTTCCTTCCACAGTGGCTGGCTAGAATTATACAGAATAAAAGACCAAGCCCCCTCATTCTGAATCTCATTACAATTCATGTTGAACTAGAATCCAGGTTACAAAAAGAACAGCACCAATCTGACTCTGGAGTATCACCACGTAATTGGGATAAAATGTGGATTTAACCATGGAAGTCAGTGGTTTTACCCAAGACCAGGTGCTTCCTCTGTTCACTGCAGAAACACGCACACCTGG
This sequence comes from Aplodontia rufa, assembly GCA_004027875.1. Taxonomy (NCBI): domain Eukaryota; kingdom Metazoa; phylum Chordata; class Mammalia; order Rodentia; family Aplodontiidae; genus Aplodontia; species Aplodontia rufa. The sequence continues at coordinate 18,567 of PVKS010003210.1, read as the reverse complement.
AGCCAGTGCATGCTTCCTATGGGTGGGGCAGGGAGGGAGCAAGAACAGGGGAGGGAGGAGCGTGGAGAGGATGGCTTGCATCCCAGCTCCAGCCACAGGAGAGCTGGCCGAGGTCCTCCTGAGAGCAGCTCCTGGCTTCAATTCTAGCTTGGAGGGAAAACAGAGGCAAACTACCCTGTGATCAGGAAGTTTATGGCCTTCCACAGCCAGAAGCGTGTGGCCCTGTGCTGGTGTTTTGTACTTAAATGAACCAGGTTAACCCACACCCTTCTCCCACCAGCAATCCTGGGGCTTGTTCCACACAGACAAGTGCTCTGTCATAAGCGAGCACAGAAAAGTGGCTTCACCAGTGCAGAGGGCCAAGCCAACCACCAAAATGGCATGAGCAGGCGCGTCCACACCAACACACAAGGTCACGAAGCTCCTCTGTGTGCAACGCATGAGCAGGCGCGTCCACACCAACACACAACAAGGTCACGAAGCTCCTCTGTGTGCACGCATGAGCAGGTGCGTCCACACCAACACACGCCAAGGTCACGAAGCTCCTCTGTGTGCACGCATGAGCAGGCGCGTCCACACCAACACACACCAAGGTCACGAAGCTCCTCTGTGTGCACGCATGAGCAGGCGCGTCCACACTAACACATCAAGGTCACGAAGTTCCTCTGGACTCTTCAACTCCACAGAAAGCAAGTCACATCCAGCCAATGGTGGGCACAGATGCTGATGTCCTGCTCCATATGTGAGCTACACTCAGAAACCCAGTTGCTACCCACATGAGGACCTGGGGGGAAGATGGTGGGCAAGATATAGGCTGGCACTGGAGGAGCAGTGGGGAGGGCACGCCAATCAGGGGGCAGGCACAGCAACTCAGAGGGCAGAGTGCCCAAGGCCACGCAGCAGCCTACAGAGGTGGCAGGGCAGGAGCAAACTCCTCTGCTGTCACACATTCTGCCTGGAAGGGAGAGGAGATCCGTGGCCCAGGACAACCAGAGGTGGCCTTGGGCCTAAAGCCCCACTCCAGAGCTGGCGGGGTCGATCCTGACCTACGCAGCCAGCCTTGGTTCCTCGTGCAGTTGACTTTCGAGGGGGCCTGACCAATTAGGAACAGAGACCTTCTGGCCGGTGGACAGAGCTGATCAGTACTCACAGGACCAACACTGGCAGTAATGGGCCTCTGTGACCCCTGCCAGAGGGAACGAAACCCTCACACACTTGAGAGCCACATCTGGAAGCACCACACTGGCACTGGTGCCACTGGGTTCTGATGCAGTACCTGCCCCCAACCCAAGGAAACCAGTGGTGATCTAAGAGAGTCGCTAGTGGCTAGGATCCTGAAGCAGCTCTGAAACAACGGCACTACCTCACATAAAAAGAGGACTCGGACTGCGTGTGTCAAGAAAGATGGAGCACAGTGCTCTTGGGCAGCACAGCAGGCTCAGCTGGGCAATTCCCAGGGCCCAGAGGCCTAGAACCTAGGACAGTGAGGGAGGTCCTATTAGTGTGCCCACCACCGTGTGGCCACAACACCCAGCACAGAAAACTCTGAAACTTTACAATCAGCTCAGGTCGAGATGAGCATGGAAGACAGCAGGGCTTAATGCTGTTGGTGCTTCATGACCTTGGTACGTTAGTGTGGACACACCTGCACATGCCTGCACACTTGCAGGATAGTTTGATGTGTTGGATTTCCAACCCCTGCAGCAGAGTGAAAGGCCTATATTTGATATGCATGTTCCCGCTGGCCACCTTCAAAACCTCCCCATGCCAGACCAAACAAGAACATGCATCCAGGAGGCACAGGAAGAGGAAGCAAGAGCCTCAGCCCAGGGCACAGGAATAAGGCGTGGGTCAGGATGCAGAGCCGCATGAGCCCAACTGGAAACCAGTCTGATGTGATATGGGCATATCCTGTGGAAGGCTCAGCAACAGGAATGTCCACACTTCAAAAACACACAAGTACCCTAAAGTGAAGAAGTCTGGTGGAGATAAACCTCCGGGGCCTCCTTTTTGAAGACACGGTGCTACCACAAGTCAAGCCGAGCCTGGGTTACAGTTGCTGTCCTGGGATGGGACAAGCCCACAGACAGCAGCCGTAGCAGGAGCCAGCAGCCCAGCTTGCTCAGGTCATCCAGGCCACACGGCTCAGCATCAACTTCTGCCCAGCCCCATGGAGACGCATGGAGCCTTACCATATTTTTTTCTGATTTCATCATGTCTTGACTTCATCTCTGCTCTCCTAAAAAACACAAAGAGACATCAAGTGTTATCAGCATCATCTCAAGACATCTGCTTTCATCTCCTCTAGCAGAGAAGTTCCTGCAGTTCCCAGGAGACCAGGCAGAGGGAGCTCAACCTCAGACCACAGCCATGGGGCTGGCAGGGTAAGGGCAGAGCCAGTCTCCCCAGGCTGCTCCAACAAACCATTTGGAATGCCCACACCATGATCTTCTAAAAGTCCTTTCTGTATTAAGAAAATGCACTGATGAGTAAATCCCAGGCCAGGACCTTCAGCAGGGATGCAGCTGCCAGTGTGAGGGGGGGACATCCTTTCTGGCTGCCAGGGCTCAAGGCCCAGTATTCTCCAGTAGAGTGCTGTGTTGCCAGTGTCGGGGGACCCCCTGCACACTCTAAGCCACAGCACTCTCATCCTAAGTGGACGGGGCTGGGTCATAGCTCAAAAACCCCAGATGCCGTGGCAATTTTAAGGTGGCCCTCACATCACAGGCACACACATCAAGCCAGGCCTGCCACCCTCCTCTGACGAGAGGAAGCAGTCTGAAGCCTGCTAGCAGGCTAGCACCATCCCAAGGCTCCTGCCAATTTCCCACCCATTAGCCATGGCCTTGACAGCCTGTGGGCACTGATGCACATTCCTCATTTTTAAAAACGGAAAATCCGTGACTCCCAAATGTTTTCTGTGGCTCCCCAGATGCGTTCCCTGAAGGGCACTGCTGGGACTCTCGGAGCCCTCACCTTTCCTCCTGCCGCACTCTCCGCTCTTCCTGCTCTCTCATGGCCCGCTCCTCACTCCTATCTGGCTTCTGACTCCTCTTCCGTCGGCAGCAGCAGCAGCAGCAGACAGCGATGCCCAGGAGGATGGAGCCCCCCAACACTGACATGGCGATGATCAGTGCCTCAAAGTTCACTGGAAAGCCAAACGCCTGCAGTTAGGATGGCTGCAGGGTGCAGTCTCCCACTGAACCCACCACCCTCGGCCATGCTGCACAGTCCTGGACACAGGCCCGGTGCATCTGCCACCAGCTGCTGGCTCTGTGGACTCACAGCTCCGTCTTCCTCAGCCATCTACCTGTCACTTAAAAGGACATGCCAGCTTCTTTCACCTGAGAGTGAAGAGGCACTTACAGGCTAAGAAAGGTTAACAAACACTGGAAAGAAGAAAAAGAACACCAGCTGCTGGTCAGCCTCTGCTAGGACATCTCATCCTATGGCAGCGGGACTTGCAGAACGGAGGTCAGGCATGTGGACGCAGCTTCGTCCATCACTTAATATGACAACTACTGCCCAGAAAGCAAACTTTTTTCAGAGCAGTGACCACCAGACCCAAAGAAAGGAGCCTGAGAAGCAGCACAGGCCACGGCAATGCCCGGGGCCTGACTGTGGCTGTCTCCTCAGCTTCGGTAGCACTTCCTGTTCAAGTAAACCCAAAGCAAGCTCTACGGGTCTTCAGTTTCTCTTAACGATCTTTAAAAGCAGTCAAGATTTTTCCACGCATTTCAAACCAGAGCCAAACACGGAACACGCCACGCTGCTTTCACAGGTGAGCTGCAGCCACCCAGCCAGAAGAGCCTGCAAATGACAGGTTCCACAACCTCCCTCGCCAGCGGTGCTGCCCCCACCGAGAGCCAGCCTCCCTAGGCTGCCCGTCCTGCAGGGCTGATGGCAGCGGTGCTGACCCCACTAAGAGTGGGCCTCCCTAGGCTGCCCGTCCTGCAGGGCTGATGGCAGCGGTGCTGACCCCACCGAGAGCCAGCCTCCCTAGGCTGCCCGTCCTGCAGGGCTGATGGCAGCAGTGCTGACCCCACTAAGAGTCAGCCTCCCTAGGCTGCCCATCCTACAGGGCTGATGGCAGCGGTGCTGACCCCACCGAGAGCCAGCCTCCCTAGGCTGCCCATCCTACAGGGCTGATGGCAGCGGTGCTGACCCCACTAAGAGTGGGCCTCCCTAGGCTGCCCATCCTACAGGGCTGATGGCAGCGGTGCTGACCCCACTAAGAGTGGGCCTCCCTAGGCTGCCCATCCTACAGGGCTGATGGCAGCGGTGCTAACCCCACTAAGAGTCAGCCTCCCTAGGCTGCCCGTCCTGCAGGGCTGACAGTGGCGGCTTTTAGGAATTAATAAGTACCTGTGTGGTAGGCCTTAACTCCTGGTGACACCAAGCCACAGTCCTCTGCTCCTGCACCACAGACCCCAGGCAAACAACCCCTCCAGCAAGCTGCAGGTCCTTCTCAGCCCTCAGAAGACACTACATAAGCCAGCCCACACTCACCTGGGAACCAGGGCACCCTGTCCTCTTACCCCTGTGGCTGCCTGCTCCCTGTGGGACTGCATCTGGCCAACAATCTGCTGCCAATCTCTCTGCCCAAGGCTGGGCATCCTGTGTTCAGTCACCCCTGAAACCCGGGGTCAGCATTTCATTTCACAAGAGCATCATCAAACACACCCACCACCTGAGAAGGTGCCCACAGCATTCCATCCCCAGTGAGGAGCAAATCTGCACCACAATGAGAGCACCACACAGCACCAGCCGCACCGAATTCAAGATGCCTACTGCTCTAACAGCAGCAGGATGTGCAGCAGCTTGAGACCTCGCTGCTTCCAGGGCACACGGAATGGCAGCCCTACCAAAGCTACAGACGTGACAAAGCAACACAGCACACAACTCCCTTGGTGAAGGCCAGGAACAGCGGCACCAGACCAGACTGTGCCGTCAGTGCAGAGGCCCCGGGTCCTGCTGGGAATGGGTGCTTTGGGAGTGCTGGGAACCCATGTGCATACGTTATAAAAGAAATCAAACACGTGGTCGAGTGTGGGTGAGCAAGGCAGAAATTTTACTTTGGCTGAAGGCAAAAGAAAAATGCGCACCTTGCAAGGAAGTAAGGGGTTTTAAACTCCAACCTGACCCAATGCTGCCCTTCGCCCTAATTGAAGGAGCTCAGGTGCACAGTCTGCGCGATTGGCTGTGATTAGGTGGAGGCAGGTGCAAAAGGAAGCAGGCAGCAACTGGGAGAGGGGATGGGGGTCACCACATACGTGGTGAGGGTCATAGTGATTCAGAGTTCACGGGAAGAGGATGGCTGGGTACTGGAAGGTGTCCTTGGAAAGAGGTGGGCGTACACAGGCGGGTGTACACAGGTGCGCGAGTTACTATCTTCAAAGGGGGAGGAGGATCTAAAATGGAGGTAGTGGGTTAGACACCACAATCTTTTAAGTTTGACAGAAAAGACATACATCTTACACGTATGCCAACACCCACTGCATACACATGCATACATGCATACATGCATGTACACATGCTACACAGACCATGAGTCTAGCGGATGGACATTTAGGTGTGTGCGCTTCCTTAGAAGTCGTTCGCGGAACACCTCAGTGACAGGCTGTAAGGCCAGTTCCCTGGTCCAAGGGCTGTCTCTGGGCAGGTCAGGAAGGGAGGGCTGCAGGAAGTGGACTGAAGTGTAAACAGGCCAAGGGGGGCAAAGCCTCAGGAGTCCTTCTAACGAGAGGACAGCAGACCCCGGGATCGGTGCTTGTGCTTGCAGGGACTCCCTACACACCTGCCACCAGAGCCCTGCCCCACAGGCTTCCCTGCTGTTTCAGATGGAAGCTGATGGGATTCGAGATAGACCTTAGTCAGAAAGAACACAGCTAAGTAGGTTACAGAGGGATCCAAGATACAAACACAGAGAAAAAAACATCTTGGGGCTGCAGTGATGGCTCAGCAGTTACTGCACTTGCCTGGCATGTACAAGGACCCAGGTTTGAACCCCAGCATCACATACACAACTAAGTATCGGAGCAATGAAAGCTACGTGAAAGACTAAATAAAGAAACATCTCAGTGTGCTAAGAAAACACTGCTCCTTCAGAGCTGAAGAACGCCTGTGACCCCAAAACCTGGAGTCACAGAAGAAGGCATGAATAAACTGAACCACAGAGAAACGAGCACCAGGAAGCAAGACATCACAAATTCACAGCAGACAATTCGAATCCTACGAGGGCTGATTTCCCTCATGAAAGGACACGGAGCCAGGAGTGCCCCTGTGACGGCAGCTGCTCAGCAGGGCAAGCCAGAGAATCCTAAGTTCAAGGCCAGCCCAGGTAATAGTGAGATACACCGCAAAAAATGAAAAACAAACACCTGTGAAATTGATTAGACAACACAAGAAAATATAGGGTCATGTCAGGCGCAGCCGGGGTTCCCGGGCTGGACTGAAGAGCTCCGGTGACCTTCAAGGGGAGTATGACTACCCCAAGCGAGGCAGAGAGAGGCCAACGGGAGGTCCCAGTGTGCCCCGTCCCCACGGAGAGGCCAGTGCTGAGGCCGAGGGCCTTGAGGTCCTGCAGGCTCCCGTACCCAGCAGCGAGCCCACACCAACCTCTGCCTTCCTGACTTCCTTTGCTGCAGGCTCCCTAGCAGATCACACACCTGAGCACCCATAGGGTCCTCAAAGAGCATGGTGTTGAAGAAGAAAAGGAAAACTGCTTACCCCAGCAGACACCCCAGCGTGCAGAGCTCAGCTCGCAGAGAGAAGCGGGCGGCAGGATGTTTGAGACGGGGTATTCCAAACATGCTTTGTTAGTGTTGCACCACAGACACTGAAAGAGAATCAAGAGTGCAGCATGAAACCCGGGCCCCAGAGTGCCCAGCCCTGGCCACTCACCCCCACCCACCCCACGCGTGTTTCCCAGCCATGCTGTCCTTCAGTCAATGCCCAGCACAGCGGCCAGGGCTCCTGTCAGCCCTTGCGCCTCAGGCAGTTGCACGACTTACCTGGACACACCACATGGGCCAGCTTGTTCTCCCCGGAGTACCCCTCCCAGACCCCTGACTCCTGACCAACAGGCCCAACACTGCCCCACTCCCGCCCGCCGTTCTGCTAGCCTGCTGCACGCTCACGCACGTCACCATGCACACTCAAGTGCCTTGCCACAGGACAGTGTGGCCCAGTGCCCGCACTCATGAAGCGCTGCTGAATGGACTGGTGGCCACCTGATCAAGAGTCCCCAGCAGCCTTCCCTCCACCTTCACAACGGCACTGCACCACCACAGTCTGGAAGGCAGAGCGATCAAAGCGCAAAGGCATCTGCCCAGCCTGGGAGCTACAGGCAACCTCACAGGTGCTCCTCTGAGCCCCTCAGGGGCAGTGTGGAGATGGCAGTGTCACACCAGCAGCTGCTTCAAGAGCACAGCGGGCTGGGCGTGTTCCTGGGGCCAGGTGCTGTGGGCAGCACCCACGGGTGGATGACACATGGGCGGGGGAACTGCAGGCTCAGCAGGACTGAAAATCGCAGTGTCTTGGTGTCAGGTGCAGTCAACATCCATCACAAAGACACGATGACGCACCCTGGGTCCCCAGGTGACCACATAGTACTGCTCTAACGCCTAGTGCTCACACGGCTCAGAACATGACGTGGAGACAGCGGGCAGACCCTGTGTACCTGCACCTACACCTTCCACTGCAGTCCTCCATTTCCAAGTGGTCCAAGTTAAAAATGTGCTTGTGACATGGGGTTTTCCTCTGTGGCTGCCACTCGGGCATGCACCACAGCTCTGCCTCTGACCTGCTGGGGTCCTCCTGCAGCCTCAGACCTGTGTCCAAGGCAGACCTGGAGGGTCAGGGGCTGCCCCTCTGCACCTGGCCTTTCTGGATTGCTGTGGCTTGACTGGGGGTCAGGCCTCAAGCTCCTAGGACTTGCCCCACCCACTGTGACCTGGCTGGGGCACCCTGTGGACTCCTGTCATCACCAACCCCACCCCAGGGCCAGGCAGCTCAAACCACGTAGCCTGCAAGGCTGTGCACAATGATGACGTATTTTATGGCTGAAATGACTTCCAACAGGAAAATCCAGAGACTGAAAACGAATAGCCGTGACAGTGATGTCACCTGCACAGCTGCCCTGCAGGGTGAGGTCTGGAATGGGAAGCACCCGCCACTCACTTCCTGCTGCCTCACCACTGTCCCACTGATAGGGAAAGGAACGCAGGCTCCTCAGCCCTGAACACCTACCTGTAACAACATTCTACAGTAGGGGGACAGCGCCTCCCTGGAATCCTAGCGCAAGACCACAGAGGGCTGCTTTTTGTCCAACCTCTATCCCCACGGCTCGCCCTCTCTTGAGCTGCGACAGCTCTGGACCACACAGGCTCCAGTGCCCCTTGGCCAGGCAAAGCTGCTGGGAGGTGGCTAGGGAGCAGGCCACTAGGGCAGGACAGCCGAGGGCCCCGAATGAAGTGCTTGCTCAAACAACAGCTTCACAAGATCTGTGCTGGGTGCTGTCTCCCCCTAGTTGACCCCACTTCTCCCAAGGTGCAGCTGAGCCTAGAATGATCCATCTAGAGGGAACCCAATGAGCTTAAGCTGCCTCATAAAGTAGAGGATCAGGCAATTTTGCTCCAGAATGGCTGCCCTCTTGCTAAAGGGCACAAGAGATCTAAAAGGACAAAGGACAGAATCCAACGTGCCGGCTGAACCTTCCCACTGGACCAGGTGGCCCCAAGTCTCCCACTGACCAGGCAGGAGCCTTTCCCCAGGCCTCCCTATAACATGGAGCCAGGCATCCCCACAGAGCCTGACGAGGGAGGGATGCATGATACCAAGCTGTCTTGACAGGTGCCATGTCAGGGGAGTGGACTCCACAGCACTGGCGACAGGGGCCTTGGACTGAGTGTGGACTCAGTGTTCCCCACTCTGCCAACTGCTGAGTCTCTGCCCCCATGAGGTGGAGTGACAGCCCCCAAGGGCTACTGGGTCTGATGACTCTGAGGAAGGCCTAGGCAGAAAAGCAGCCATGGAGCAGACACGCAACCCGGGACCGTCGTCCACCTCAGCACCGGCCACCCAGCACCAGCACCTCTGATGCTCCCCCTTCAAACACACGTGCGCCTCCTTGGACTAGAGACAGAGGTCTGCCTGTGGTCAGCATGCCCATCTGCGCTACTTACGGAGACGTTCTTCAGGCACTCCTCGCAGGAACTGTTAGTCTTCTGAGCACAACCTGTGGAGAAAGACAGGCATCATGAGCTGTGCGGGCCCTGAATGGAGTTCCCAGGACTCCTCCAGCACTGGCCTGCTTCGAAGGCACAGGACAGACATGGACTGACCCCTGACGCCAGCAGGGGACCCAGAATCACCAACCCTTGCAGCTCTGTCTGCAAGGGATCTTCTGGGCAGGGAAAGCCCAAAACAGCAGCTGTGCTCTACCGCTGGCCTCGAAGGTGAGCCAGGGGGATACGTACTCCTCAGCAACCCGCTGAGACCCATGCCACAGCTGTCCCTCAGGGAGCCAGAGCGGCCACAGCAAAGCCAGCAACACTGTCCACATGCACAGAACGGCCCCCACCCAAAGGTTTGTGTGCTGAGGGCTTGGTCCCCAGTACAGCACTGCTCAGAGGTGGGGCATTCAGGAAATGGCAAGGTCAAGAGGGCCCTGGGCTGGTCAGGGGACAGTCAGGGAATGGTCCATGTGATGGAGAAATGACTTGCATGGATTACCAGGAGGCAGGGCCTAGTAGAAGGTAGTGGGCCCTTGGGGCCGTGGATCTTGTCCCCGGTCCTCCTCGCTCCTCTTCCTGGCGCTCATTAGTCCAGCAACCTTCCTCCCCACACCCTCTGCCATGATGGTCAGCCGCACCTCAGACCCAAAGCAAGCAGCCAGCCCACCACAGACTGTGAGCCCAAGTCACCCTTCTCCTGCTGCTCATCTCAGCTGTGTCACAGCCACGGACAGCTGCCTGACACACTTCCCTAGGCAGCTCATGGGCCTGTGGCCCGCCCCCCCACACCCAAGGGAGAAGCATGGCGTGGCGCTTGTTCTGGTCATGCAGGACACCAGTCCACTGTTCACAGCGCTGCTGCTGCAGGAAAAGGTCAAACTCCAAACAGCCAGCAGCTCTGGAACTAATGAACCAGGAAGGAATCAGGACTTCACATGCCCCTGAGCAGCAGCCACCTGCCGCTCCCCCTCCTCCCTAAACACACAGCGGAAGGAGCTCCTGCCACTGCACAGGACGACTGGCACACCCACAAGGACGGCGGCAAGGACACACACCCGAAGCCTGGCGACTCCACTCAGGCACTCTACCCACCTGGAGCACACGTCACAGCCCACCATGGAACACGTTTCCCTCAGGATACACGGGCAGCTGGAACACCCAGTGGCACACCCTCAGCCAGAGACTCACACATGGACGATGTGAAAGACACGCGTGGGCCGAGGAGTCCTGGGCCAGACACCACACTGACCCCAAAGCCAATTACTCCACACATAGAAGAGCAGGCTGCCTGGAAGGGGCAGCAGAGCACACTGGACAAGTGGTGGTAGCTGAAGCTGGACAGGGGTCAGGGTTACATGGGTGTAACACACCCCCAGGCACACTCAACTTTCCTGCAGGAAAGATAGATCTCAAAAAAAAAAAAAAAAAAAAAAAAAAAAAACAGGGCTGGAGCCGTGGCTTAGCAGCCAGAGAGTGCGTGCCTGGCATGCACGAGGACATGGTTTCAACCCCCAGCACCACGTACACAAGTGTCAGAGCAACAAAAGCCACATGAAAAACTAAATAAAACTGATTCTCTCTCTCTGTCCCTCTCTCTTTAAAAAGAAAGATAGAAAACGAAAGAAAGAAAATAAATAAATACAGGCTATTTCAATGCTAAAGCACTAATAAAGGAGACAGGGAGAGGCAAGCCAGACCCTCGAGCACTGTCCAATAGAAGGGCACTGGATCCCTCAGCTCTCCTGGGCTCGCGGGACTTCCCCGTCACCCTACAGAGAGGCACAGCCACTCTCCATTCCTTTTCAACAGTCACCTGCAAAAAAGGGTGCCTTTTTTCTCATCAGCCAGCGTGGCCATGGGGACAACAGTGAGGATATGCTGGATCACAGGATCTTCATTCTTTCTTATTTTTTGGAACCAGGGATTAAACCCAGGGATACTTAACCACTCAGTCACACTCCCAGCCCTTTATTAGTTTTTTTTTTTTTTCAATTGTGAGACAGGGTCTCACTAAGTTGCTTAGGGCCTTGCTAAGTTGCTGAGGATGGTTTTGAACTTGCAGTCCTCCTGACTCAGTCTCCTGAGTTGCTGGGATTGTGTACCTCTGTGCCCAACACAGATCTTCATTCTTTTTTTTTTTTTCAGGGCTGAGGATTGAACTCAGGACCTTGCATGTGCTAGGCAAGGTCTACCACTGAGCTAAATCCTCAACCCCTCAGATCTTCATTCTGATAAATGTTCCGTGTGAACAGAAAGAACTGAGGTCCAAGATGCACTCTAGATTACTGGAAGAGTGGATGCTGAGGAAGAACTGCCCAACCCTCCTCCTTGCAGACCAAGAACAGGGAAGTGTGCAACATCAAGCAGTCCTCATTAGATACTGAAAGATGGAAAAGGTCACTCTATTCTCTGGGTGACACCACACCACACCATCTTGCACATAAGAGAGGAAATGCTCTATCCCTTTGTTATTGCTCCATGAGAAGGCAGTGTGCATTTCTCAAAGCCACAGACTAGGTCTCTTACTCATCACGGGATACAGAAAACCACGTACCCAAGATAAGGAAAACTGCCCTTGGATTTCCTAAGTGTAATACTGAATGTGAATGTCTGCCTCTGAGGCTTCAACTCAGAGGCTACTGATTAATTTTTAAGGAACTTTCAGACTCATTCATTGGAAATTGAGACAAAAAAGAGTTGTCAGAGTATACTACGTTATCACAACTCTTTTAATGCTTTCTTAAAGTTTCAGGGGGGTCAATTAACCCATTAAGAACAAAAAGACACACTAACCTGTCAAAAATAAGGAAATGAGAAAATATCATTATGCACCTGTCATACAGCAGGCGCCAGCTGCCATCTGCTGTGCCCAAGCAGTAAAACAAGCCCCATGACGCTGCACGGTGACAGGTGCAGAGAGAGCACCTACACTGTTAACTGCAGGTCAAGGAAGAGGACAGTCATTTAGACAAAGAAGCTGGTCACCCACCACTCTGGCTTGGTGTGAGCACCACACCAGGCATTTGTCACAACTTCCTGAGCACTCACTCAGAGTCATGTTTCCCAAGGTGGGCGAGGGGCTTCAGATTCACCTCCAAGCCTGGTTCCACTATAAAAATGCACCACGGCTCACTCCACCCACTGCTCCCGAGGATTCTGGCTGAGGGCTGAAGCTGAAGTCCTTTTAGAAACTGTCTTCCCCAGAGGAAGTTCCTGGATTCAGTCAGACCCCCTACACCATTAACATGGGATCCAAAACGCTATCAAGGTCTCTTTAATTTCATGAAAAGAGCTTCAATACATCATAGCTACTAATGTCTCCCCTCCACCAAAGCACACAGAAAAGAACTAAAGAGGCATGAAACAGTGTGGTTGTCAGATTGGTATAATGCACTCTTCACTCAAGC